>VRYO01002782.1:25777279-25804581 GCA_009812075.1 Sialia sialis | reverse complement strand
CAGCTCTTGCCTCCATGCTCACAGCCCTGCAATATCCAAAGCACCAAGGAGAAGGTGGCACAAGTGGACGCCCCAGCCAACACAAGCTTGGAAAGATCAGGTTTGATTTGTCACTGGAGACACACAGGGGTGTCTGCATTCAGTCCACAAACCATTAAACTGCTCAGTTTCTCATGCAGAAAGGGTCTGGGGGCTGTAGTTGCCCTACAAATAATCTCATTCACAAGCAGCTTAATGTAATCTAGCTCTAGCTGCACTTTTTGGGTTGCAAAAATGACAAGTCTTACCCACAGAGCCTGCAACTGAAGCTAATGGAAGGGCTCATCTGTTAAAAATATGTTAAATACCCTTTTTTTGCAAAAATATTGCATAAGATGATGATACAGATATAACTGAGGAAAGACTACACCGTGTTTTTCCTTTACTAGTCACATGGGAACAATATGCTTAATCACCTGAATTAAACCTGGATTGCATGCTGCCCAAACAACAATCTGTACAAGCCTTTCTGCTGTACCGAAAAATTCCTTACAATTTAAAGATATAAAATTTCATCCAAAAAATACATTTCTGGTTCATGCAAATATTTCTGTTCAATTCTATACCCAAGGAACTATATTGCTCTCTGGTCATATTTCTGATAATGCCAATGAAATTTCAATGAACCCAGAAAAAAATACCAACAGTTGTAACGTCACAGGTAATAGCATCTTTTCTTTTCTTTTTCTTTTTCTTTTTTTTTTTACATGCTTGGAAATTAACTTGAAAGATGTCACTATCTTAGCAGAAACCATCTAATAGGATGTGTACGCTCAGGGAACCAAGCAGCACAGTTATAATTAAAGTTTCATTATCATTTCCATTAGAAAATAGTTTCCAAGGGATTGGATTCCACAGTAAAAATCGGCTCCGTGATGATGCTTTGGGTGCAGGGTCCCCCGGTGTCAGAAGCAGCAGGTGATTCCTGACATGCCACAGTCACAGTGGTGTTTTTGGCAGAGCTGTGTGTGCAGGGTGGGGCAGGGAACCCAGCCCAGCCCCTCTTTGCCACCCCAACCCCTGGAGAGGTCCCCTTGAGAGCAGAGGTCAGCAGACACAAGGTACACCCTGGTGAATATTCCCAGTGCTCCAGGGGCACAGGAAGGGGTCCTGCCTGGCCCTTGTTTTAACTTGGAAATTGCATGTTGCGTTCCACAACATATTATGACCACTGGTCTGACCCTTGGTCTCTGCCCATGCTGAGTTGGAAGGTATCCAGTTACAACCAATCCCATCCAATCCCAAACCCTATGTCATCTCCTGTATCCTAAATCCTATAAAACCCTGTATCAGTTGACCCTCTCTCTCTCTTCCTCCTGGACCCCTTTGAGAATAAACCTTGGAACTGAGCCAGGACGGAAAGAGCCCCTCTTTGTCTGCCTGTCATATGATGCAACCCTTCTTCCCATCCCTAATTAGCTAGCTGGGAATTTGGGGATAGGGGACAGGGCTGCGTCAATTGCAGAGCACAGAGAAGAAAATTTTAATTGTAATTCCTTTGTAAGAGAGACATCCTGCCCATGTGGGCGAGCAGCTGTGGCGCAAGGTGAGCTGTCCATGCAAGAGTGAGGAGGGAGATCAGAGCACTTTACTTTGTTCAGTATGCAGGAAAGCCCCCGTGATTTTCTTTAAACAAACTCATTCACCCAGTGCCAGTAAGAGCAAATCCATGCCACTGGGGAATTTGCTGCTGGCTCAGTTAGGGTTGCCTCTGGCCAAGCCCTCTCCTGACAGGTTGTAAGTAAAGTGATGCTCAGAACAGGAGTGAATTTATTCAAGGAAGGAGCTGAGGCTTTCCACACCTCTCTTCCTTCTCACAAAGTGCGGAGAACTTTGTATTTTGCCACCACACCACAGCCTCAAGGGTATCTCTCAGTCACAGCAATAAAAGACTGTGGGTACAAAGTAATACTGTGATTTCAACACAGAACAATGATACATTCAAATGTGAAGTAGAAAGATATGGAGGGGGAAAAAATTGCCCAGTGCTGGACCAAACACTTTTCATGTCTACAATCCTGGAGTCACTCAGCTGTGCTGCACATCATCTTGGTGTGCAAAGCCTCAGCGGGTGAGCAGAAAGCAGCATTTGCAATGGAGATTGGCGTTCCAGATAAAAGAGCTGAAAACACACTTTTGAGGGGTGAATTGCTTATTAGCTCACATAAAATTAGCTGAAAGCTTTATCAGATTAAAAAAATAATTGAAAATGTATCAGTATTTAACAGAGACCGTGAGCAGGAAAACAACCCCATAGTAAATAGCATGAAAAATTCACAAGTTCAGCCATACACTGAAGGGCAGAAGTGAAGATTTTTCCCATGTGAATAAGAGGAGCCAGGTGGTAATACTGCAATCAGGTAAAGAGACTGAAAACCTATTTTAGCTTTAAGCAGTTCATGCAAAATTAATATATCACTTATTTATGTGTGGAGAGGTGCCCGTTACACAGTACCTGAGTATGATGAGTGTCCAGATGCACTGAGACCACCTTTCACAGCAGAATTTAGTTACATTTGCAAGGTACCACATACAAAACCTTTTTGTTAAAAGACAGCACTCCTTTTAAACTACTCAGTGTGGTTAGTCCCTTTACAAGCATTTACTGTGGGCAGAGCTGTCCCTATGGTGTCCAAATGTGCTAATGTCACATTGATGGGATTTTACTGAGTGGAAAACATGAGCAGACAAACTCTTCTGATACCAGGTACCAGCCAGTCACCCACATGTGGATCTAAAGCCACAGGAAAAGGACACAAGCAAAGCAGCCTAGCAGGTAAAAATTAAAAAAAAAAAAACCCTATCACCTCAGTCCCAGCTTCACCTTTCATGGCAGAAATGTGGAAATTCACAGCAAGCTTGATTCAAATGGGCCAACACACATCCACAAACCTGGAAAGCCTCCAGCACTGCTGAAATACGAACAGGCTGCTTTTCCTGCTGACTTTGGTCATTTCTTTCAGTGCAGCAAATGCACCAAACGCTTTGCACACCTCCACCTGTGGAGCCACTCCGGTGTGTTTTGGGCAACCAGGCTCATCCATCCCCTGGTTGATGGAGAAATTGCCAATTTGTCTGACTCTCCACAGGATTTCCAGCCCAAGCCCCAAGGTGCACATGGAAAACAAGAGTTCACCCAGACAGAGGGGGCAGACTCAACTCGCTGAAACATTACTTTGCTTTCCTTGTCAGTGGAGCACTTTACAATAGAACTTCCTGAATAATTCATTGATGGGTCTTCATGTGTGCATAGCAGTGTTTGATTTTCCAACTTACTGCGCTAATCTATAAACACTGACTATAAACATTCCGAGCTGATAGCTTTATTTTATGTTGCGCTGGTATTTTATTTATTTTTATTTTTTTTTTTCCTTTTTAAGTGTAGCAGGAGACGACGCAGATATTTTATCGTCTCCCTCCTTGAGCAGCAGCAAATGCTCGACATTAATGCCATTAACATCTGGCTGAGCCCGGCTGCTGCTGCGGCAGTGAATCGCATCGCGCTAATGAGCGCCTTCATGAACTTCCCGCAGCTCAGCGCCGAGCTCCGACAGGGGCATTAAAACCATATCCTGTAGTCTTGAAAACCCAAATGGTTCGTGGCAGTTTGGTTTAAATAAATAAATATTTATTTATTAAATTATTTATTAAATTATTTATTTGCACGCTCGCCATTCTGCGTGAAATCTCTGCTCGAGATTCCTTGGGCAAGAGGAACGCGCATGACAAAGAAATGTCCTGTCACCAGTCTGAATTTAAAACTAGAAAATTAAGGTTAATTAGGGAACATATTCCAGCTGGACTTTTGCCAGCTCCACTCTGCCCTGTAGAGGGCTGCCAAACCCTTACTTGCCTTTCATTACCTATCTTCCTGCTCACTCTCCCCTCTATTTTGTCATCAATAAATTGTTTCTTTCACTTTTATCACTTTAATAATATAGTTTGTTAGTACTGCAGAAGATATTGTTTCTGCAGTTTAATTATAGCTACATTCCACAAGTCAATTGCTGCTACTTTCTGTAAGAGTTTCCCTGCACCTCAAAATATTTAAAAATAAAAATAACTGAGGTCTCAGGAGAAAGTTATTAAAAAAAAAAAAAAAGTCCTCCAATTGAACCAGGAATTGTTTCCATGGCAGTCTGCAACTGAATATTGGAAATATAAAAGGTAGTCCCTGAGCTACTGCTGCTTACGTGTCTTTTTAAAAGAGAACGTAACAAGAGGTATAAAAAAATTAAGATACTGTAAATAAAGACAGCAGTTGGCATTGTTATAGAAAAACCCCTGCAATCTTCCAGCCATGCAGCTATTAGGTTAATAATGAAAGTTTCATTCATTTTCTGCACGTACCCACAGTTCTCACCACTGCTCAAGTGACTGTTTTACACAGGTTTTCCTCCTCTCCCTCCCCTACAAATGATCACAAGGTAATTTGGCAACATTTTTTCTGTACTTCTGTTTAATTATATGGCAACCGTGCTGGGTTTTGTGGAAAGGGAGACCAAGGCACTCTGCAGCCCTTACAGACAATCATGCCAGCACAGGAAAATAGGGTCAGAGGGAAAAATGCTAAACAATCAGTTATTTCCTGTTGATTTCCTGGGACAGACTGATTTGCATGCAAATATTTGGGTTTCTGTGAATTCCCTGTTATAAGAAATAGTATTGAGGAGATAATTATGCTCTAAAGACACAAGATTTGGCCTAAAACTCATTTGCAGCCTCTGGCTTGTGACTTTGAGCAGTGACAAATATACCTCCTGTCACTGCAGGGGCACTTCTCTCCTTTCTGCATTACAGCTTTGAGAGGAGCAGCCTGCCTGCCTGCAGCTGCTGTTTGGTCTGGCAGAACCCTGATTTCTGCCTCCCTGTAAATGTATCCATGTTTGATGTTTGACTGCAGTACATGCAGTAGAGCAATGGTTGGGAGTTTCACCAACCACACTATTTTCCTTCTCCACTTTTCCAGATCCCATCATATGAAAAGAAAATCCCCATAGGGTATAAGCAGCCTGCCAAGCTTGCTGCAGGCACCCTGGCACGAATGAGCTGAAGATAAACAATGACAGGAGCTGGTGTCAACAAATCAGCTGAAAACATTTGTTCTCTAGTTCTGTTTTGAAGTTCTGTCCACAGCCCTTCTATCAGTGCCATATTGTTTTTGCTGATGATGGGAAAGGGCTCTTTGATGGCAGGGTGTATTTTCAGGTTAGCACACTCCTCTTGGATTCTGTGTCCTTCTATCAAGTGTGAAGCTGTTTCATATCTCAAGTATGCAAAATTGCAAAATTAATATTTTCAATCCTTCAGAGTTTTATTAAACAGAAAATACTCCCTTACCCCCAATTAGCTCAGCCTCTTGGTTTTTTCCCTGCTTCATTTAATCAACAGAACAATTCCTCACTCTCCTTCCTGCAGGACCACATAAACTGGTGCATAGATTGGTGCTTGGTTCCCCCTCTTCTGCCAGCACAAATTTAGCTGCCATTTCCATGCTGACAACTCAGATCTGCTTCTCCAATACCAGCCTGTCTCAGCAGGTCCCAGTGAGAGGCTCAGCCTGTCTCCCTGATCCCTACCTGGATGTCCAGCTGACAGCTTGTGAGCAGTTTGGATGGAGCAAAAATTGAAATCCTCCTCTCACCACCACTTCCTTTCCTGAACTTTTCCAGACCTGCTGCCTCGCTGCCCATCTCCCTGGCCTGTAGTTCAGCCTCCTGTGGTGCCTGCAGCAGGGCTGGCCAGCCTGGGCTTCCCTGACTGCCTGTGACTGACCCCAGCTCTTGTTATGCAGCACATGCTCAGCTCATTTCTTCTTCAGCCTCAGCAAATGTGCTCTGCTGTGTGTGCATCCTTCCCAAGAGTCAACAGACTTTTTTACCAGAGTGCTGAGATGGAACAACTTACCCCTCTCCCTTCCACCAGGAAAGAGAAGACGTGCTAAGCTGGCACACGGTTTGCATTCTGTTCTTACTCAACACTGGTTTCTCAGCAGCAAATGAGACCTTGGAGCCCAAATGTCCTCTGCCCATAGCATCAGGCTACCTCATACTCTTTGTCTTTAATTAGCTATTCCTGCTCTGTCCCAGGCATCTCCTCACACTCACCATCTGCAAAACCAAACTCAGCTTACTCCAGAAATCTTTCAAATCCCTCCAGAAATTCCTGCAGTATTCAGTCGCTTACATTCCTTTTTAAAATTCATCATTATACCTATAATATGGCATCTGGTTATACATCCAGGACTGCTGTGAGCTTCAGTGCTGCACATTTGTAATACTGACACTTTTTACCATTGAAATGAAAACAGAATTCATGTACTTCAAGGAAGTGGGGTTTAACTAGAGCAACAGCAACCCAGAGGACAGTGGATCCAAGGACAGATGATTTGCAGCATTTGCTGACCATCCTTGAGCATTTATTTCCAGGGGCCTGTGCCCAAGCAAAATCTCGGCCCCTCTCTGCTCACTGTCCCTCTGAAAATCAAAACCGCAATAGACTTTTCCAGGATGGACTCCTTGCTTGGGAATTGACAAATGTGGGGCAGAGCAGGGCTCTGGTCCCTGTCCCTACCCCATCCTGCAGCAGCACCTCTCCCCATAGCATCCTGAAAGCAGTGCCTTGAAACCCTCTCACTCCTTTTCCTAACAAGCCTCTGCCAAGGGACAAGGAAAATTCATTGCACCAGGAGACTGCTCCATGGTAGATTAGTTCAACATCATGTTTTTCAGAAATAACTTCTTGTGTCAAAATCCCTCAGCTGGGCTCTTACACAAGCTCAGTTTACTGCTGCTGGAGCATGAGGCTGCAAAGGGCACAGAGTAAATACTGAAGGACTCAAGAGTAGTATCAGCATCACCAAACAGAGCTGCTCAAACACATTAATTTGGTCTGGCAGGTAATGAAATGAGACGTGCCTACATTAAAAGATATGTTTATGGTTTGAGAGATTACTTCCCATTTTGAGTCCTAAGCATGCATCAGTCTGCACTTCCCTTTTCCGCTGGAAAAATAGAGACTTAAAAACATTTTGCATATTGTGCTCAACAAACTACATTTAATGAAGTTATCCATACAGTTCAGAGAATAAGAGTTTCAGATGGAAATGCACTCCAAATGTCAAGTCCTGCAAAACACCAGTTAGTTTGAGTTTTCCCTCCTAACACTTTCCCATGGCTAGAAGGAAAACAGACTACAACATCAAAAAATGAGGATTTGGTTTAAAGGGACTAGAATACATAGAAATCTGGGGCTAATTCCAGTCATTGCAGGAGATGTAGTGACTCAATGTACTTGGACAGTAGATTACTGCTGCTTCCTGCTAATGGAAGTGCTAATTCAGAGTGCTCTGAGCAAACTTCCACTGCCAGCACAGCCCCAAGCCAGCAAGCTCCACACCTGAGCAGAGCCACTGCACTGTGTGTGCTGCAGACACAACTGGCAGACATGCCACAAACCTGATGTATCATAGCCCTGTCAAAATGTGAGGCAATTATCAACTGGAGACACAGAATAGATCTGACTGGTGTGAACGTTTTCCCTGCACTTTCACACCTGCCAGCACGAGCAGCTCTTTGCCACGCCGTGCTTCCCACCACACCAGGGTGCAAAGCCAAATTCAATGATCAAACGCAAAATGCTTTGTTACACACAGAAGTCAATAACCTGCACAGAATCCTTTAAAACCTACATAAACAAATTGCATTTCATAACTGCAAATCCTCTGTGCAGAGGATATTTTCTGAACCTGTGTGTGGGTCTATGTAGATTTCTTTCTTCTCTCACATTCTTTGATCTGCTTATTACACCTTTTTTAAAATAAAAATGAGGTTTGGGATCAGTATTAGACTCTGCTGACAGTCACAACCAGAGCACTCTGTTCAATGAAAAACAAATTACTGCCTCAGACTAGTTGTTTATAATGTTTACACAGTAATCATTGCTGGAATTTCAGCATTACGGTATATTCATCACGGCTTGACTTAAATTCTGAGACCTCTTACCCTTGGAAGAACCAGGCTGCTGATTTGCTTTTTGGCATTTCAGAAAGCAGACTCGGAATGCAGAATTTGTTTCCTGTTATTTAGCTATTGTTGAGAAGTCTGAGAGATGATGAATAAGGGGAAAGAATAGCTTTGTGCTAGGTGTCAGTTTTCTCCCTGTGGGGAATGGAGGTCTTTCCTCTCCTCACTGTACCAGTGGCAGATGCCAATCACATTCAATCAGTCTCACAGGATTCATTTTAAAACTCACATTCCCAGGTACAAAACTAGGGAGAGGGGTCTGGGGCTTTTTTTAGCAGCCAGCTCCTTTTTCCATTGCAATTGTCAATCAGAAGGGAGGGATCCAAGAGTGATGGTTCCAGATGCTCGAAGGAAAACCAGTAAACCAATTTTTAAGTTAGAAATTGCTCTCTCTATTGCTGTGTCTACCACCATGGGAAGTAAAAGAGTAATGATTAGTGCCTGGTCTTTTTGTGGACAAGGCTGTGCTAACACCTAGAGTATGTGATGGCAGCTTGCTGTCCTTAATCATAGAGTAACCTTGAATATTATATATCCTCTACCACTTCCAGTCTTAAGCAGCCAGTATTTTTCAGAAGCACAAGTTTCAGAAATTAAATTAGTAATGGAGTGTGGAGAGATATGGCCAATATCCTCTGAGTGACTACAGCCGTTTAGCACCCGGGTTTCATTTCACCATAGGTTAAATAACAAGGTACCCAGCACTGTCCTCATCCCTGTGCTTTTACAGTCTGATAGGCTTTTTGAAAAATAGCATTGCATCACAAGAATACAGCATTTCTCTGTGCTCGGGGCACGTCGGCAATTCAGGGGGAATTACTAAATATAACATGTAGGAACACAGCACTAAAGGGATGTATAGGTCAAGGAGCCCAGTCCCTTGATATTAGAGACAACCACATCACACAATCACATTAATAAATTGATTAAGATCTATCTGCAAAATTGGTAAGGTTTTGCCCCCAAAATCCCAGTGAAAGGCTTTTCCAGAACCTCACCTTTTTACTGATTAGAAAGCTGCTTCTAATTTCCATCTCAAATTTATTCACGGCCAGCTTATTACCAATTTGTTCTCATGCCAGCACTGTCCTCTAGCTGAACTAGCTCCTTTCCTTTCTCTCCCCGGTGTTTACTTGTCCAGTGTATTTATAGACAGCAATTCACATCCCCTCTCCACTTTCATTATGCTGGGATAAATATGGAGGCAGTCCTGATGCTCTGATGGAACCACACTGCACCATCCCTGTGTTCCATGGCTTTCTTTATTGCCTCCAAAGTCACTACCATACTCCAGAGGAAACCTCACTGCTACCAAAAAATGACCATTTTTCCAGTTTCTTGGGAGCACTCATCTTGGCTCACATTTACTTCATCACTCAGAAGCCTGAAGGAAACCCCTGAGGCTGCAGGAAACTGATCTGCAGTTCTACCTTCTACAAGTCATGGGTTCCTGGCAGAAATATTTATCTTGGACCCTTCTATTTTCTCAATTTAAATCCAAAATTTTAATTCCCAGAGACTGTGGTTGTCAGACTTTTATCCAAAAAGTCCTAGGAGAGCTGCAAGTAAAGGTCTCTCAAGCCTCTAACTCTCCATGCTGGTGCCACAGGAGCTGCAAAGCTCAGGTGCCCATCCCTGGTGTGGTGAGACACCAAGGGACATCACAGGCATGAGAGCACTTGGGGCACCATGGGCTCACCTTGCCTCTCCAGTCTGAAATGCACTGGGCTCATATCCAGGGACTCAGTTCCTTCAGCACCCAGCATGGGGCTCTTCCTTTCCCCCAAAATCCTCTAAGGAAGTAAATGGCAAACAACACCTAACCCCTGGTGCCTCAAAAAACACAGTGCCAGATTTTTCCGGGTCTCACTGAAGAGAATGTGGAAAAATTGAGAGCTTCAGTGAGACTTGGAAAAATCTGCAGTGTGTTTTTTGAGGCATTTTGTGAGGCATTTCTCCTGTGCCTAGTGGTGCAGTGGATCTGGGACTGGCTGGGACACAACCTTCCCTCAGTTCAATGCGAGGTTTCCAGCTCACAGTGCTGCCATGGGGATTCCAGACTCACAAACCTTTCCAAGCTGATGAGTTCCTACACAAACCAACCTCAGGCAGATGAGATTCAGCAGGCCAGGAGAGCTGCAGGGAGGAGGAGGAGGAGAATGGGCTTAGCCTTTACCAGGATTCAATCTCAGCTTGCGGCTGATGCTTCTACATTATTAGATATAAAAGGGTGTTGATTGTTATCAGACATCAAAGCATGCAGCACAAATCATCCCATCAAAGCATCCAATCTGAGCATTACCATCTTTACTGCCACTGCTTGCAAATCAAACAGGCTCCTTTCAGTCCTGTCATGACTGCCACCTATTCTCATTTCTTATTTCTCTCCCATTTTCACGTGATGGTGCCCTTAGGTCAGAGCTCAGAGTCCTGTAATTCTACACATTCTGCTTATTACTCAATGGAGAATCACTGTAAAAATTCAAGAAGTCCACCTAAGTTATCTCTTATTGCTCATTTCCCTGCTGGTAAAATTTTAAAAAAAGAGAAAAAGAAAGGAGGAAAGTGGCTTTCTGATATTTACAGCTCCTCGATGAAACCTTTTGTGTCCTGTCGCTTCCCCCTTTTCTCCAAACCTTTAATATTTATAGCCTCTACCATTGCAGTCTTTTACAAAAATAAGGCAAAGCTCAATCAAATATAGTCAGTAACCAAGACAAAAGGGTCATGCACAGTTTAAATGGACCCTTAGACTCCTTCCAGTGCTTGTAACCGAAGAGGCCTTCAGGACAAATTTATACCATAACCTCCAGGCCAACAGATAAACAGGAAAAAAAATGAGCTGAAAGATTTAATGGGTTTGGGGCACATCCTCACACACTGGCAAATAGTTGCTGTGCTGCACTCAAGGGGACTGCAGCCTCTCATGGAGGCTGTGTAGGTGAAAGATTAGAAATTGGTACAGTGACAGCAGAGCCAGAATCCTGTGAAGATTCCCTCCACTCCCTCTCACTCCTGTTTTTAGCACTAATGCAGCCCCATAAATGTGAAGGGCAGGAGACTCACCTGCACACGAATGCTACAATTCATGGGTGACACCTTTAAAATCACCACTCTCTGAAATAATATCTATTATCCACACATTAGTTGTCTGAGGTGGTTTTTGGTTTGGTTTTTTTGGGTTTTTACTTTTACATTTCTCAGTGGTATTTCAGATTCATAGCTAACTGAGTAAGCAACAATATAAGTTTTTTAAAGTATAACAATAAAAATCACATTAAACAGGTCCACATTCTCTGAAAATAACCTAAGCCCCACTGGGACCAGAACTCCAGAGGATTCTCCATCTGAGGTTTGTTCTCTCGTCTGCTGACCTTGGGAAAAGCATGCATTAAATGTAAGTTTTAATAGAAATACATGTATAGTTTTAAATGAAACTTTCTCCAGGAAAAAATTGTCCAGTCACAGGGGAAATTTCTGATGTAGCCAGAGAGACTCAACTTCAAAATAGCCAATAATGTAGTTCAGACTAGGTCACAGCCTCTACTGTTTATCTTCTCCAATACACCCATCATCAAATTATTCATAGAGGAGGTTTTCTTTTGGGGGAGTAAGGGGGGAAAGGTAGAGAGAGCTCATCCCAGTGCAGAAGAAGAGAAAAACATGATATTTTGAAATGGGAGGTAGAAGGGAATAAGGTATTTAATGTTGCTACACCTCTTGTTGCTGCCTGCTTTACAACTGAGTTCAGTTTCTAAGCTTCAATCAGAGCACCCAGGTCTGCAAAGGAATGTTCTCATAAAAACACGTGTAATTTGATCTTGCTTGTCTCCATTCAGTGTCTGTCAGAGTACTACTGACAATCAAACATCCCATAATGTCACACGTTGTACCAGAGCTGTCTGATGAAGTCTCTATGTTCACTTTCTTCTCAAGCACAGACACTACTGCTGCATATTAATAGCCCCAAATATGTAAAATTCTCTTTTCTTTTGAATAAATTACTTTTCAAGCCTTGTTTTTCTACTCCCTTCAATTTACTCCTCTAGATAAAGATGAGACAACTACAACTTCCAATTCATATCCCTTGCTACTTCGAATAAAAGCATTCAGAAGTAGAATTGCAGCCTTAACAACTTGCTCTAAGAAGTTCAGCTCAGCAGGAATTTTGTGACCACAGGAGCTGACCCTGCACACAGTCAGTGACAATCCACAGTGCCTTCAGGAAATGCTACCTGTGAAGGAGGCCAAACAGCAAAATTTCAGGGAAAACATTAAAATATTCACCTTGCAGCTATTAACATCAAAGGCATTTCAGTGTCAGAGGCTGAGGTTTCTCAATAATGAGGAAAAAAATCAGAAAGGACTCCTGTTGGGAGATGGACACCAGCAACAGCTGTTTGAGAGAATGTGCCAGCTGGGCTGAATTCAAGTCTCAGCAATGTATTCAAAAGAAAAGTAAGGTTTTAAAAGTAATGGAGGTTTTTCTGCATTTCTATGCATTAAAAAACAGCAACAACAAACAACAAAACAAAAACCATAACAATACAAGTGGAAAGACAACTGAGGTTCCATTGTTTGCTTCCTTACAGCTGTCTCCACCAGGCAGAGCCCAGCAGCCTTCTGAAACCACTTCACATCTCTTAATGGACTGGAGGAACCTTCTTCTACATCTGTACAAATAAATAAAGATTAGGGATTTGGCACTTTCCAGCACTGTCCCCTATGAACATGTTTTCCAAAACTTGTGATATGCATCTCTAGATTAGACATCTCCCATACAGATGTCCCTCACCAACCAGGATGTGAGAATGGAAATGGAGCATCCTTCCATCAGGTCCAAAGGAAAGCCACAATGAAGATTATGATATCAATATTGAACTTCACAGATTGGCATGAAAACCCCAGAGAGTGACCCCAAATTCTGGATGAGGACTTTGATACAGAGAGGCTAGTCTTTGTCAAGAGAGATAATATCAGATTTCATGTTTGCATGCTAACACATTTTGTAAGCACTAAAATAGTGCTTAAAATCAATGCTTAACATGCATAGGGAGGAATCTGCCTGGGAAAACTTCCAGTTGACGTTTGGGGTTTTTTCTTCCTAGCTAGAATCACTTTAAGTAACTTTGATACTTCAACAATGCATTTTCTAAACAATTTGCTTGATCTAAATTGGAGGCATTATGTTACAAACGAACCTCCTGATTCTGATGTAACTGATACAGTTTTCAGGCATTCAGCTTTGTTAAAGCACAACTCCCTCCATGAAGCAATTAAGGCCATTTGTAAATCTGAAAAGCTAATTTAGAAATTATAAAATTAAGGCTAATGGACTCAATTATAATAAATGCATGGGTCAGCGATTGCAGCAATTTCTCAACCCTTTCTTTATGTCTAGGTTCAGCTTAATAACACACTCCATCTCACAGTGCTGATGGCGTGGCAGAATCTGATCTCCAGAGTGGCTGAGAGGGCTGGAGCTGGAGGATTCTGGATGACTCCCTCTGCCTCTGAGAGGTTTGAGATCCTTCTCAAACCTCACCCCAGGGAGGGTCCAGGGCCCCAGCAGCACCCCACATCCCCAGCTGCAGGGCTGCTCCCTGGGGGAGACACTCTTTGGGCACACACACACCTCCTCTCCCTCCCCTCTGCTAATATTAGAGCACTTACATTGACTAGGGTTGGGTTTTTTTCATTTCTTCTCCTTCTCTTGCCTGCAGTTTCTTTGTAGTTCCAAAGACCTCGGTGATTTCATTCTCCTAAACACATCTGCTATTTCCCAGACTGAAGTCCTCAAAATCCTTTTTGCAATGTCACACTCGGTTACTGAGAGTGTTTTGAAGTGAATAGAGAGGTTTAGCTTCAGAGACTGAACAGCAGGAGATGATTAACACTTAGGGAGCAAAGCTGTTTATTGTGTTTTAAATAGTGCAGAAGAGTTTGGTTTTCAAATTGGCTCTAATTAGTGTAATGTACTTGTGCATGTGCACACCTGATCTCTACTTCACGAGCACCGAGGTCTTTACCAGACTACAGAACAAAAGCACCAAAATCTGCAGCACGAAGGAACAGCTCCTTTTTTCTTCTACAATTCATGCTCGGGTGGTTTGCATGGGTGAGGAGGACACAGGCACTGAGCTTCCCTCACCAATTCTCAACACTCCTGTTCAAATGCAGGCAGCAGGTTAAATCTCCAGCGGATGCTGGCAATAGCACAAAACATTGATTGAGCCTGGCTCTTCCATCCTGCTCCTCACACTTGCTCCTGAGGTGCCTTCCTCCTGGGATTCTGAAGCACTGTTTGCCTCTTGCTGCTTTTATTAACGAGGGATGCAGCAAAAGAAAAGAAAAGCTGGGGGTTTCAATGTTCCCCTGATCTGCAGCTGTCTCCAGGAAAGACATTTCAGGATGCAGTTTGCTTGCTGAAGGTGGCCCTGGCTGAGGAGACAGGCAGGTGAGAGCAGGCAGATGGAACACCTGATGGTCACACTCAGTTCTTACCTCATTTCTGTGACTCAAGAAGGGATTCTCTGTCTGCAATTCACAGCTAAGGCTACACACCACAAATGTCCCCAGAATCCCCCATGTGAAGGTGGCTGAGGTACCCTTGGTGTAAGTCAACAGGCACTTGCTCAAGATGTTATTCATCAAATCCTTTCTTTATATTTCACAGAAGTTTCTGGAAAAAGATTCAGAAGGAAAACCCTTACCCAAAACAGCTGCAGGCTGTTTGTTAGCAACAACATCTCTAACCTACACTACCACAGCCATAACGAGAGGAATATTGCAGTATCTCACCAACAATAATCCACGTAGCTTAAATGAGATCTGTCTGTAAGCAGCACATCATCAACTGTATCTATTAGCCCTACAGGTACCTGATAAGAAGCAAATTAAAATAGCGGAGATCAAAGAAATGGGAAATTATATTTAGCCGGCTCATATTAAATAAAGTTTTTTACTCAGGCTCAATGGAGACTGATGCTTAAATTGCTACAAATGGAACTGCCATAAAGACAAAAGAGATTATTAAATCTTTGTGCCAATCACATGGATATAGGGCCAGAGCTCTGCATTTTGAAAGCATCTTTCAAGCCAGAGAGAGAGTAAAAGACATGAACTAAATCTAACATTAAGACTTAAAATACCTTTTGGTATCCATTAAAATCATCTGGAAATCTATTTCAGAGATGCTGTCTAAAGTGACAACAACTTTAAAATATACCTTTGAGAGGAGGCAAAATCCACGCAGTGGAATCTTAAATGATATATTGTAACCTGACAAAGCAGTCATGATTCTCTTAAAAAAAATAACAAAAAAAAAATGCATTGAATAAAATCACCAGCACATGGATTTATCCAGAATTATCAGAGGTCTCACAGGTATAGCTCTCATTCAAAATGTGACCATGTGGTGGGGACAGTTGTCCCAGCCTGGACAAGGGTGGGTGTGCAAGGTCAGTTCTGGTGTCACAACCACCACACGTGGGAACAGCTGCACAGAGCCGTCCTTTCCATTTATTGGAGTAAAATAGGACAGGTTAGACAGGTTTGTGTAACTCAGGACTGATGACCACAGGTTAATTAATGTAAGAGACAAAAAAGGCAAGTTGGAATTCAGTGAGAAATAACAACTGGCAAGAGCTCATGGTTTTATAACTCTGAGTCCAAATACTGGGAGGGGGTAAAGGAGCGAGAGAAAAATTACAGATTTTTTAGGAAAAAATACTTTTTTCTTTTACTGGAAAACAAGAAAGAAAAAAATATTCTGAGTCTAGCTTGACAAATCCCTCAGAGCTTCCTATATGCTATAGGAATAAAGTAGACGTTACTGACGGTACTTGACATATGTTAAATTTCCTCCTTTGACAGAGACCTGAAGAATACAGAACATCTGCACAGCTTTACAGTGATATTATCCTATACTCCTAATGGCTGCTAATTATCCTAATGATCCAGTCCTCTCTGTAGATTGGAGATGCACTACGTGATTAAGGTATGGCTGAAAAAGCCATCCTAAACTGAAATTAAGAGCCCAAAATAATGCAGTGTATCTCATTTCACCATCACCGCTGCCCAGCACAAAAGGCAGCTTTTAAACCTGAGCACTTTTATTGGGGAAATCTGGGACCTGGACACTCATTCTGGTACCAAAGGGCAAGGATTTTGAGAGTGACTTCTCTTTAAAAAAAACCTGTGAAAATTCTGATTGAGTCTTTTCTGTCTCTCTGATAGAGCTGATATCTGGTGTTCCTTGGTCTCTTCTCCCCACCCTGCTGCAACCCTCTCAGCCTTTCATGTCTCAGCATCTCCATGGTGGGAGCACACCCATATTTTTTGGAAAATAAAATCACACCATCACACACAGTGCCTGCCCAAGACACAGCTTCTGGGATGGTGACACAGCAATTATTTATCCTATGGGCCCTCAGTGATGTACAGAGCAGCACAGAGTGCTTCATGCAGCGCAGTGCTAATCATAAATCAGGCTAAAATAAATTAGTGCTATCTTTTCAACTGTATCAAATGTGTAGTTATTCCTTTCAGACACATCGTAGGTCTTTTAGCCAGGGTAGCATCAAGGTTAAAATGATTAAGTAAGTAATTTCATTAGCAATGATAAATGTTAACGATGATAGAGAGCGATTTTGGATGCATTTCATAGAATCACAGGATGGTTTGGGTTGGAAAGGACCTTAAAGATCATTTTGTTCCAAGTCCCCTGTCACGGGCACCTTTCTCTACACCTGGGTGCTCCAAGTCCCATCCAACCTGGCATCCACAGCTTCTCTGGGCAACCTGTGCCAGGGCCTCATCACCCTCCCAGCAAAGAATTTCTCCCTCATATCTAATCTAAATCTGCCCTTTGTCACTTTGCACAGAAGCAGGAAATGCTGACGTGCTACCAAAAACCGCTGTCATGTGCACAGATCAGATACACCCACCACAACTTCAAGAAACATCTTTCCGAGCCAAAGTTCAACTCTCAGATTTCACATTAGAGATGCAGCACGTTAACACAGCACAAAATTGGATTGCTTTCCTGGACATGCAAATGCAGTCACTTGAGTTGCACATTGCAGCATAAAGGTGTTTCCCCAGGGATTGGGAGCAGGTGCTGAAGTGTGCGTGGACAGGGACATGCTGAGTAGTCCAACAACCACTGCATGCCCTCTTGTGCCCCCAAATCCTCCCTGGGATGTGTCTTTGCTCTTACAGAGGTTTTCAGCAGGTACCTCAAGCTTGGCATTTCCTTTCCTCTGCCAGCAGTGATCCTCCCCTCTTTCCTCACCTGTCCTGGGTGACAGCGGGGAGGAAAGGGGCAGGGGCAGGCATCAGGGCTTCCATTCAATGGCTGGCACAGAGCAGTGAGGTGAGGAAGAGAGACAGAGCCTTCAACTCCTTTGCTGGCCACCTGTCTGATGAAAACAGCTCTGAATTGTTTTGTGCCAATAGGGGTCCTTGTCAAATCTTGTACCACCTCCTGCTTGCACTGGAAGACAGACAGGGATCAGCTTAAACACAGGAGGGAGGATACAGTGTGTGCAGACATAAATAAGGAGATGCTAACATTCAGAAGGTTGCTGTCCTGAAGCCCAAGCATCCCTCTGGAAGGGGCAGTGCTGGCATGGCCACAGGAGGAACCAGACCTTCAGCCCAGCAAAGCTCTTTGGAAGCCAGTAGGCCAGGAACTGCTAAAAACCTGCATGGAGGATTTATTAGGTTAATTTGCTTGTTATCTGTAACCTCCCAGAGTTAATCCCAGCCAGTCCTTGTCCAAAGCAGGATCTGTACCAACAGTGAGTGTAAATCCTGGAGCAAAGCTGTGGCTGGGCTGCTGAGGCCATGGCTGGTGCTGCAGGGATAAAATCAGCCCCAGGATGGGCACGGGGCTGGTACTCACAGGGCTTCCCCAAAAACATGCAGGCACAACAGGGCAGAACCTCCCAGGGCAGGCAGGCACACAGGGCACAGCACATCTCTGTGTTTAAAGCACTTACAGGTTACTGTGCACCTGTCTGATGTCTGTGCTACAGAGCATAACAACATTTAGCAGCTGCTGCACTGTGCTAGAGGTCTTTGAAACAAGTCCAAATCATTCTGAAAATTCACCATTTCCCATGGTTAACATTGCATTAGAAACACTAGGTCTTGCATTATTCAAAATTCCCCACTGCATTTTCATTCTTACACATGTTTATTTAGAAGGAAGAAGACTGTGCTGCTCTCCGCACCCATGTGTGACCAAAGTGCTTTAGAATTTCAGCAGAATGTAAGATCCTCCTAGCAATGCATACTTAAAGGCTCAGAGCTGATTCAGGTTAAAAGCATCAGGGGAAGGAGAAAAAAAATCAAACAAACCCCACCTAATGTGTGTACATGAAAACGCTGACTTTCAGAGCATTCAGAACTCAAAAACACGGAACCAATTTACTCCAAAAACTTGGAACTCCCCAGTGAGAGCTATAAACAAGCTAATTTGACATTGCTAGCTCCAGCCAGCTTAGACTTATGAGTGTGCACATATTTTATTCTGAAGTTATGGGAAAAACATATTTTCCCCATGCTTGCATAAATCAAAAACAGCTGAACCAATTTAGCTTAAATTAGAAAGAGGTGGGGAGGGGAGGAAGGAAGGAGAGGTGAAGAAGGAAAAAAGAAGAGGAAAGAAGGGAAAGACTAAATACAAAACCTTCAACCTATGGGGGAGGGTGAAAAAAGAAATGCCTAATGATCAGGAAACATTGAAGATGCACTCAACAACTCTGTCTGCAGTCCCACAGAGCTGGCAAGTGAATGGCACTGCATAGTACCTGGAGGTGGGGAGCTTTGATGCTCATTTAAACAGAAGATCCAATTAGTGCTGCAGCTCCAAAGCTAGCTGGAAAGCAGCAGCAGGGAGAGGCTGAACTTCCCAGAGGGGTGTGTCTGCTGGCCACTCAAACCACACACTGCTGCCTGCAGGGAGCTTGGACCATCAGGGACAATGTCCTCTCAGGAATTTTAATTTTCCTTCCCCTATTTTTTGTGTTCAGTTCCCACTCCCACCTCAAGTTCACCTCTCAGGAAAGCCCTCTCAGCTCACCCACCCCATCCTCCTTCCCCCACCAGAGCCACTGCAAACTCCAAAGGAGTTAACACTGAGGATACAGGGAAATGCTCAGTGAGAATCAAAATGAATTTGAACATTACCAAGCCACTGCCCTGTCCCAGCACAGCCACCACCCCAGGCATTACAGCCAGTTTCAAGTTTCTGAGATGCTCCCTGTGTTGCTGTGCCCATTTCACTCATGGTACAGCCTTCCAATAAGGTCTGCAGTGCTGCTTCAAATTCTGACTCCTGATCTTCCCTGAACCCTGCCCAACTCCCTGAAGGATGTGGGGATGCCACTTGCATCTGTGTGTAGCACTGAGCACCCTGGTGCCCTGCAGCAGCCCCTGGCATGTCAGCCCAACAGTTATGGTCATTTATAGTTTGTGTCTACAGCATCTGTTTAGCTAGTTTGCTTACAAATAAATTTGGAATATCCACATTGCAATAATCTGGCCAGATTTGAAGGAATTTAATATACAAAATGCAAATCAGAGAGTAAATGAAAAATTAAGTGACCGTGAGAATCGGTTTTTACCATGCAGAGCCAGCTTCAAAATAAAAATGAGAATCATAATCCTACTTTACATATAATTTTCTGCAGGGCTGTGTAATTTACAACTTACACAAAGCAACAGGAAGATTAAAGACATCTTTTGAATTAAAACTAAAGCACTGGGTAGACTCCCTGCAGTAACAGTTTATTACACCCTGTGCAGCTCAGAGGAAGCTAAAGTGTGTTTGTCCAGGTAGCCAAGGGTGGTATTTCCAATACATTTCCATAAGGAAGCAGAAGCAGCAGGTATAAACCCTTCCTACTGCATTCCAGGCTGCTGGGGAGGAGCTGCCTGGAGCTCAACCTTCACAGGGTCTGTGCCTTAGCTTTCTCTGCTTCCTCACACCTCTGCCTTTAACAAACCTGGGAAGGAGGGAGACCTGCAGCACCTTGCAGGATGGAAATACCCCCATCCCAGCTGAATAGTCCTGGGAATGCCCTAAAGCACCTGGTCTGCAGAGAGCTCTTCTCCCGCTCAAAATTCTCACTGCACACTTACAGTTTTCAAGAGCAGAGAGGTACTTTTCAAAAATTCCCAAGCAATTATTAATGTTTAGGAAAAAGGTATGACTGCATGAGATCACGTAGGAGAGAACAGATTTCCATTGGGGCTTGGGTAATTTCTCTTGGATAATTTTTTTTTAATGTTCATAAACAGATGTTTAGAATAAAACCATAAGAATAATGTGCCATCAAGATGGCAAACTCCTTTTACTTATGAGTTAGGGGATGCCCCAGTTCTTTCCCCTTCCAAAAGCTGGTAGGTTAAAGAGAAGGCATACTCTGGCATAAACTGCACACACCTTTATTTTTTTGCAGTATTGTGACTACTCATTGTAATGAAAGCAAAGCATTAAACAATAAGTTAAGAATACAATGAGCATATAGGGTCCAAGATATACATCACTGATATCCAGTGATCCAAGAAAAGTTGTCCAGGATGAAGTTTTAATTCTATTGAATAACCTGGTTCCCATTCCCTGTACCCCTTTTATCTCAACCTCAACCTTACGAATCCTCATAGAAATGCCTGGGTCTGCACATGTGCTCTTGCTGAATTGCTCCAAGTGTTCCTGCAAGTCCCTCTGTGAGGACACAACAGAAACTGTTTTTGCTGCACCCCTGGGGCACTCATGCAGTCCCCACTGGGGGAACTGTGCCCTCCTGAAAGGACTCCTAAAGTTTCCAGGTTTCATGGCAACTGCAAAGCCTTCAGCTGGAGCAAAGCTTTGGAAATAAGAAGCATTCCCCCTGCTTTTGAGGACACGGGAAGCACAGCACTGGTACAGGATCACTGAGGTGTTCTGTGCAAACATTCTGTGCGTTCATTTCCTCTTCCCATGTTCTGCACCAGCCTGTGCCACATAAACTTGATTGCTTTTATTTCTCTGGGTTCAGAGTCCTTAAACTATACTTTAAACCTCCTGTCAATGATTTCACTGTATTGCAATTCCATAAGCCATTAATCACTGGGAATGGCAGTCTGTTCGATGGGACGGAATGCCTGCAGACAGTTCTCTCTGTGCATCTTGGAGGTGGTGTCTCTGCAGCCCAGCTCCCCAGGACAGGACAGGACAGGAAAGAGCAGGGCAGGGTGGCCCCAGCTCCTGTTGCTCAGCCCCAGTTCCAACCAGCATCCTTGGCATTTCCCTGCCTCCTTTTACAGCCCACGAGCAGTGGGAACACAGCACAGAAGTACACACATATTAGGATACTTTTCTGTGGGCAAACTGTACTGGAGGAGGAAACCAAACCATTTACCAGCAGTTCAGTTCCAGCACAAATCATAGTCCAGTAAAAAAGTTTTACTGGACACAGCAATTTAAAAACATTGCTTGGATACAGAGTGAAGGTACTGTTGCTAAGCCCTTTATTTCCTTGGGCTGGGAAAAATCCACATCATCCTCCTCATCAAAACCGGGGATGAGGAGGAGGGAGGGAGGGAGGGAAGACTAATAAATACACTGAGACAGGCCATTCAGAGTTTGGGCCTTCAGTCCTCATCATTTATTACACTTTTTTTGCCAGCCTGAGTACTGGACACAATCTGTAGCTCAGGCACTTGAAAATACACCCGTTCTGTACCCACTTCATTTTCCCCTTGCAAAAGTATTCCTCTCCTAAGGAAGCATATCTTAAAAGACAGACACAGTCCTTAATTCAAGCACAGTGCAATTGTAACAGCTCTTTAGTATTCATAATTAATTTTGGGGGGAAAAAAAGCATTCTATTATAGATGTACACAGAAGAGTAAAACCTATAATATGAATGAGGACACAGCACATTAAAAATGTAAATTAAGAATTAAATAGCAAAACAATGGAGCACTGCCAATATTTTTATAACCATACAAATTGCTCATCAGTATCCAGTGTCATGTTGGCAGATTTGTTCAACGGGGAGTATAAAGCCAAGATGATAGACTATCCTTTCTGAAGGATGTACTCTCAGTGCTGTCCTGCCTGTTGTGCATTCTTGTGCTTTCAAATAGAGAGGATGCACTTGGAGCATGAGTGATGTGTTACGAGAAGGAGGCTTTTTTCCCTAAGTCGTGAAAAATTGGGTTCTCCTCCTTCAGGCACATTCATATGTAAGCTTTTTTCATCAAAAAAGCAACACTCCCTCTTACAAAGCCTCCCAAAAAGCACTGTTGTCAAAACATTACTATAAGGTCCTTTTTATTTCAAACCATATGTAGTGAACGCGGTATTTTTATGCCACCACCATCACACAGAGCACTTAAATTTCTACACCAGATCAGAGTCCACCAGTAAGATCTGTATATGGTGAATCCCTGCTTCCAAATATCCTCAGAAATTACTGGATGCACAGGATTTTGACACTTTGAGTGTAAGATTTTGCACTGAGGCTGCAAGGGGGATGATCACCTCAGGAGGAAGGGCAGCCCTCCTCCCCATCACACTGACACAGGCTGTGGCTGTTCCAGGGAAACCAAGGAGAGAAAAGGCAGCATTTGTGTCTAAAGATTTCTACTTATAAAGCAGGAGTTTGCTTAGCACCCTGAAATATTTTGTTGGTGTAACAAAAACCCCATTGTCTTGGAGAGCAGAAAGTTTGGGGTTTTAGCTGTGTAACTGGAACCCTCACATGACACAACTCTGCACACACATGCCCATTTCCCCTTACCAAGAATGAACAGCAGAAAACTATTTTATGACTCAAGACACTTTCTCTTCAGCACGTTTTCACAAGGCTCAGGTGCGTGTCAGCTCTCAGTCCTAAGGGCCCAGTCTGTCCTTGCAGTGCAGGATGATATCCTGATTACACTGTAAAAAGGTGCTTTGTTTTAATAAATTAAAGAAATTAAAATGTGAACTGCAGCACATATCCAGGTGCTCAGTATAGATTGTGTTTTAATACTGACTGTCACAAATTTACCGAGCAAGCCATGGGTTCCCAACCACAGCAATGGCCACATGAGGAAAAAGATTGGGATGGATCCCGCTATTCCTGGAGTCCTTCCATCCATCTCCATGCTCATAGGAGGTGACAGCATGCAGATCACTCACCCTGCCCTGAGGGATGGCACTTTCTGACAGCAGATTGTCCCTCCCTGGCACCCCTCCTGGCCCCCCATCTCTCACCACCTCTGGGACACCCAGGCACAAGAGGTTAGCATCCAGCCCATCATGACTGGTCAGAAAAGAGGAAAAAAATGGATGTTCATAATGTGTGACTGCTAAACAATTCTGTGAGACATACACTGAAGGCTTTTTAAACCCCAATGCAAACACAATACTCACTATATCAATGCACACTGGAAAATGGATGTATTGCTCTTCTCTAGGAACTCAAATTTCTATTATTAAAACAGTTTGGGAGGTGGGAGGAGAAACCTGATAGATTTAAGGTTTATACTTTTCTCCTAGTACATTGCCAGGAAGATAAAATATTTAGTGGCTTCATATTCCCTAACCATATTTTTGACAATATGCTTCATGCTCTATTTGCCACAAAAGTTGTGACACTCGGTCGGTCTTCAAAGAATAAAGTATGCATTTGTCATGGCAAAAGATCCAAAAATCTCATTTTTTATTACCCTGCCATTGGTTAAGTCAAGCTCTGATAATTAGGATATTGGATATTTATGAGGAGCTATTCTGCCTTTATTACTGCTTTAGGTGCCTGTTGACAGATGCGGCAAGACAATTTACATTGATGTGTGAATTTGCCAGTATTTCAGTAATAATATCCAAGTCTAAGTCTGTTAGAAAAAAGGTCCATATCTCACTCTTGGAATATATATTTCCAATTAATTCTGGTTTTGTAGCATTTCCTCTGGCATGCTGTCATTGAGGGTTTCTATCATTTGTTTGTGCTCTGATCGAATAGCAGCTCAAAATAAAGTCCAGAGGGTAACTGGATAAAAGCAGGTTATTAGATTAGAAAGGCAGAATCAACCACTACAATCTCCTGCTCTGACCCGCTCAATAAACACGGGCTGCAGGACTCTCCCTCTGAATTGATCCCTGCTGCCATTGCAGCATGGAGGAGGGAGGGGAGGGAAACTCCTTCACTGCACCAAACCTGGGCTTGGTAGAGACTGGGTGACAGAGAGCAAGTCACCAGAGCCTGGGTAGGTGAGGGGGGAAAGAACAGCTCAGTGCCAATCTCTTCCCAATGCACTGCCTCAGAGAGATTCTTCACTTCTGAAATTTCACGTAAACTAGGACTGAAGTCTGCTTTCAAATATTCACTTCTGTTTAGAGGATGCAGGCTGCTGCACCTCTTACTCCATGCTCCCCTCATCTCCTTGCAATTACAATTATTTCTTTCCTTTATCCCAAAGATTCAGTCTCACTATTGATGCTATATGATAAAAGCACACTGATCCGTTCCCAGTTAATCTATGTCTATTCTACAAGCAAATGGTTCAATACTCCCTCTAATGATCTGCACATTTCGAATGTTCTTATGCCTGAGAAAGCTGCAGCAGAAGTTGATGGTAGCAGAACCATAAAATCAAGCATGGAGCAATATATAATTGCAGGAGACTATATGCTTGAGACCACTGATTTAAGCAGGAATGATTAAAACCTTAGTACCTTCACTTACAGGCACTTGAAATGCCCTTTCTGTCTCAAGCATTTCCAGGGAGGAATGAGACAGAAGGGAAGCTTTATCATTACAGCCTTGGCATTTACTCACAACAGCATCATACACCTCTTGCCTATTGCCAAGGACAATTCAGTGGCTTCTGGAAGCGTTGCACCCCCAGGGACAAAAGGGAAATTTGACCCTCACAGCTGAAATGACTCAAGGACCTCATATCACTCAAAAGGAGGCTGGGGAAAAAAAGGAGTAAAAAGCAGCTTACTCTTGTGCTGAGTCCTCAATGAACCTCCGGAGGGTTTCTTAGTGCTAAGGAGGAAAGGGTGCTGCAAAAGCAATGTGAAGAGTAGCAGTGCTGACTTCTAAAGTGGGAACTTCAGGGTAATTTATTCTAGCAGCAGCCTCTCTCTCCTCTTTTCCCCTTCACCATCTCACCATTAATCCGCCAGGTCCTCCTTACTCAAGGTGACAGAGAGAAAAGAAAGTTTTAAATCACATGTCCTTCCCCCAGCAAGGCAAATGAAGGCTGGCCACTCTAAATAACTATGTTTTATTAATAGGATATTTACAGCACTTAATGATGCTTTGGCATTTTTCTGTAATGGTCAACACATTTTTTCCCCTGGGAGACTTTTAAATTAAGCCACATTTTTTGTTTCGCCCTGACTTCCACCTGAAACACTCTTCTGGGTCAGAGATATTTACAACATGGATGGTTAGAAAACAGCTTAAAAGGAATAGGCAGGTGAAGAATAACACTGCTGCTAACCTAAGCTTTAATAGGTTTTCAGAGGGCTTGAATACATTTTTCCAAATGTATAGTGAGCACGCTCCTTTGGCCTGGCTGACACCGTGCTCTATCAGGCAAGGCAGGTGTGAAGGGGAACAGAGACATAAAGCAGAGAGCACCCTTTAACCCAACCATACAAGTTGTATTTGAATGAGCTCTCCTCGGCTCTCAAGCTCTGTCGAGTCCTCCAAGATCCTCCAAGCAAGAGAAAGAACAGAGAATGTAGGAAAGGAAGACTCACCAGAAGAAAGCTCCGGTTTAAGTCGTTTGATTTATTCATAACAGCCAGTCCTACCATGACCACACGAAGAACTCTGTTATTGTTGCCTCTCTGTAATATACTTATTTTGCATTAATTTTCCTGATCACATAAGCTATCATAGGAAGAGAACAGATTTTGTTCTTATGCTGTCTCTTCTCCTTCCATTGACAGAAATAACATGGGTAAGTCGAAGCTGTGCCCGGTGTAAGAAAATGTAGTCACACCCAGGTAAGCTCTTCACCAAGAAAACATCACAAAATTAGTGACAAAAGCACATTTCATGTGGGAGCTGTTAGAACTCAATAGTAGTGCAGCAAATGTATTTCAGAGATCAATAAGGAACAAATAAAGGCAACACAAAGCGAAGCATCACCGCTAGGACTCCGCCTGCTGAAGCACCCATTTAACTGCAGGGTGTCAGGAGATGCCCAGTAACTTCCAGTGAGTTATTGCTTTCTGAGGCCCATGACATTAGGTACCCAAATTGAAGGAAGACTGGAATGAGGTTAAAACTATTAAACTTCAAAGACATGGAAAATTCTCTTCACAAATCTGGAGGAAGAGCAGGAGAAATTAAAGGAATAAAGTAGACGTTGTTTTCTGTGAGTTTCTTGCCTGCAGAAGTACCTGTGAAAGATAAGCTTGTACAGGCTCCTTCTAGTTGGCAGACAGGATTTTTCTCCCAGTATGAGAAAAGCCAATATAAGACATGTTTTTAATAAAGTAATTAATTAAAATTAGCTTTTCTTTTACACCTGATTAGACCAAAAAGCCACATCTGAAAAGAGGTTTGACAACACTTAGATCTCATGAGCAGCACATCGATTGGCTGCATGTTAAATTTAACAAAATAAAGACAAATTCAAAACTCTGCAGGCATGAACAGCAAGGGGGAGGGCTGCCAGAACAGCACCTGTGGGTGAGCAATTCCTGGGGACCACATTCATGTGTACACAGCATACCTGGGAGCTGGAGCCACAGGAGCACTCTGCTCTGCTGAGCTGCAGCACGTGCAGCCCACAGCACTTGTTTTATTGCTTTTGTGCAGGTAAAGATATACATGGCACTAATAGCTAGAGATTAGCATAATTTCTCAGTATTCAAGATTGCTGTCTTATGGCTTCCAGAGGGAAACTCAGCCTGCAGCCATGAGTTATCCCATGAGCTGTGGACTGTGATCAATTCCCAGTATTCAGGCATGAAGCACTAATGTCTTATTCAATGATTACACCATCTTTTGCTGTAAAATCCTGACTTGCACTTAATCAGCACATTCTGTTGGTCAGTCTTGTGTCCAGCCTGAGCCCACCCAATGGGAGCACTAAAGGCACTGTAAGCCCTGAAGATCTCATGCCTGGGGAAGGGCTGAGCCAGCAGGTGCCCCAGCCTCTGCAGAGAGCTGCAGTTGTGACACTGATGCAGTTGTGGCAGTGATGCAGTTGTGGCAGTGATGCAGTTGTGAC
>VRYO01002782.1:25731083-25776279 GCA_009812075.1 Sialia sialis | reverse complement strand
CTGAGGGCTTCCATCAACAGCACCAGCACTGTCTCCAAGGTATGCTAACCATTCACCCATTCCTCCAAGAGGAAATTTTTTATCCACCCTGCAAGGCAGGGGGCAGAAGCTGCTCAATTCTGCAAGGAGACTCCATCACTGCAGCTCAGGCCAGCCTTGAGCAGCTACAAGCTCCTGCAGCACAGAACTCAGCCTGGTTGCTGCTGAAGGCATTCGAGGGAAGGAGGAGCAGCCTCTCCAAGTCCCAGCTCAGGCTTTGCCTGGGATAATGTCAGCGTTTGCATTTAACCCCTTTCTGACCTCTGTGTAAAATGAAGGTGCCTGGAAGCAAAGCAGAAATAGTAATGAAACAGTTCATTGCTCAGTTCACAGTAAGCAAGGACATCAGAAACTTTCACTACAGAAAGCAGCAGCTACAGTCAGATCAGTTTGTTTGATGTTTGAATTAGAGGTTAAGGGCGGAGGAAAAGGAGACTCTCGTTGTTTGTGATAAAACTCATCCTTCTCTCTGGATACTGCTAAGCCATCCCTGGCAGGGATGGACTTTCATCCCTGGCTCAGACTTCTGAAGAACAAATCTTTTTGCATTTTGAATGCACCAGATGGTATGCCTTTACAAAACTGGCCTCCAGGGAAGATACCTCTAAAATCCCTTCCTGCAAGGACTTCACTCTCTCTCTCCCTCCCCCCCCAAATTACTCAGTCCAGGCTCTGTGTAATGCGGGACAGAAGCATCTGCCTTTCCTTTGGCAATTGCATTGTGTTATGCTATTAAGAAATATGCCCAATCTGCCTTCTTTTCAGCGCAGTATATTGTACTTCTCCTAGATTGATGTATACCTCAGACCAAATAGTTCTGCATGGCCTAGACTGGGGTAATTGGATTACATTTATGTGAAACCCAGACATTCTCAGGGGTGATTTTCTTTTTCAGACTGCCATTAGAGTCCCAAGGAAACCAAGTACAAAAGCCTAAACTAATCTCACATTAAACAGAATTTGTTTTGATAGAGTTGCGCAGGGCAGTTGACTTTTAATAGGAATTCCACATCTAAGAGAGTAAAAAATAAAATCCCCAATCTTCTAACTCCAAGAGAAGGACTTCAATACATGAGAAATGAGGAAATCTGCATTAATGCCCACACAACTGCTCAGGCTCACCCTGCTGTGCCCATGGGTGCTGGCAGCTGGTAATTCACACAGAGGCAAAATCCAGGGTAATTGACTGTGCTGTAGCAAATAAAAGACACTTACAAAGAGTCCAAAATCATTGTCACGATGGTGTGGAAGTGTCTGAGGCACAGGGAGAGGCACAGTTTGAAGAAGGTCACTCAGTGAGGCCACAGAGGAGCTGGGATCAGAGCCTGAATCCCAGACCCTGAAGCCAAGGGCAAACACATTTCTGGCTGGCAAGAGGTGCTGGGAAGATAAGCTGAGAAGTTACTGGCAAACTTACTGTTCTGACTTTGCTGTGGCAGTGGAAAAGGAAAAAGCCTTCAATCTTGAATGTAAAAAACGAAGATACTTGTGACACATTTTGACTGAAATATTTTGGATGGCTACTGAGGCCAAAGATTCCTTTGGATGTGCCTGCAGGACACACGGGACAACCAAAGCTGCCTGGTGAGAAGGTGCAGCAATCACTCCTCATTCCCAACAGAGGGGCATCCTCACAGCACCTGGATCCGCACCCTGTGCCTGGCCCAGGACCAAGGTCATTTCTTTGAACTCTGTGACTTCCAAACTGTAAATGACTATTTTGTCCTGTGACAGGATTTTGTTAGTATTTCCCAAGGGAGAAGATATTCTTGCTTGAAAATACAATTCAGAAAACACTTTCAAGGCTACTCTGAAGCACAGGGGAGAGAATTCTCTCACAGACATGAGGGGTATTAACTATTTTCCATTATCTTACTAATTGTCTCATAACATCCCAGCAGTGTTTATTTTTCTTAGTGCAAAGCAACTGAATTACATCTGAATGGGGAGTAATTAAACTAGTTAGCTCTTTTTATTTCATCTCCCTTGCAGACACAGACCTAATTTGGGTTCATCTCGAATGCTGTTGCTATAGCATGAGCTGTACTTGGAGCTGAATAGAGGACATGGAGTAGTAGTTTAACCTGCAGGGCAATTTGGGAAAAGAAACACAGGAAAATCCCAGATAAATGGAATCAGAAAGGCTCCTCTGTTTAGATTAGGATCTTTTTCTTCAGAGCACAAGACCTTCAGCTGGGAAACTATGGATTATCTCAGCAATTAGCTAATTTGTAGTTTTATTGCCTGTGCTTGTGGCCTAGACCAGAAGCAGTGATGGAGCCCTCAAAGAGATTGATCAGGAGCGGGGAATGAACCCAGAAATGGATGCAGAGATGTCACAAAAATGTCACATGCAGCAGGCTGAGAGTTGTGGGCAGCTCCAGCTCACCCCTGCCAAACCACACTGCTCAGGTTCCTCCTGCAGTCTGTGCAGGCAGCATCAGCAACCAGAGCTTTGGGCTCAATGGACAGAGGTGCTGATTTAAACCAGTCTTACAGGTCCCTGCAGTGAAAGGTCACTGCTCATCTGCTGATCCTGGAGAGCCCCAAGTGCTGGGAACAGCTTTTAATTCATCTCTCCTCTCACCCAGAGGCACTTTCTGGGTGGCACCCCAACAGCCACAATGAGCACTCAGTGACTGTGTGCTGTCTGAGCTGTCCCCATGCACACACTGAGTGTTCCTGGTGTGGCTTGGGCCATCCCCAGCACTGTCACAGACTTTTCCTTGTGAGGGTGTGACATCTTCCAACTTGGATTTCCTTCCCCTCTTGGCATCACCGAGTTTGTCATTCAGTCAATGGTTGATGTCATTGTTATGTTTGGAAAGGAAATTAGTCAGAGCTCAAGGGTGAAATAGCAGTGATTTCTGGTCCCCCACAAATAGCAGAGAAATGACATTATTGTGTATTTTTGGGAGTTAAGATGTGTCACCACGGATGTGCCACAACCCTGAGAGTCCCAAAACTCAGACTGTGCCCTCAGTTGTTCCTTCTCTCTGTCCTAGATGGATTTGCTATTTATGGGGTGGGAGGAACAGGGACAGCTCAACTGTTGACTCTGCAGATGAGAAAACACCTTTTGGCTTTATCCTCTTGACATACTTGAGGCTTCCTTTTCTCAGGTGATGAACTATTTTGTGACCAACTTTGTGACCAAAATAATTAAACAACACAATTTTTGGTATAAATACCTCCTGTTTGATGAGGAAAAAAGCCCTGAACATCTGTTCTTAAACAAATGAGTGACTTCCCACCCCCATCCCCTTCCTCCCTGCTCCCTCCCTATAACTGCCTGGTCACTCCTCACTCAGATAATAACAGGGAATGGAGAAACACAGGAGGGAGAACAGGATGAGATCTAAAACACTGAAGAAATGGAAGAAATTACTTCTTTCATCAGGAGATTTTCTTCCAAAAACACACAGATTTTTTTTTCTTTTTTTTGGGTTTTAAGAGCAGCCCTTAAGCTCAAGCCTAGAGCTTAAACGGGACTCAATCTGTTAAAATCCATTCCACAATAAGCTGCTCACATGGGCTGTACAAGTCACATATAAATGGGAAGAAGCAAAATCTAGCACTGGAAGTCATAGGAAGAAGCTTGTTGGACCATGCATACCTTATTAAAAAAAAAACAGGATGAAGAAAGTAACTAGACCAGCAAATTACATTTGGTTTAAATGTGGTGTTTATAAATTTTCTCCAAACTGAAGAACCCCTGTTAATTTAAAACATTCTTCTTAAAACTGAGCAACCAAACAAACTCAGTCTGACATGGTAAAGATATATAGCTTGGTATCATTAAGAATATTTTCTGTAAGAAATAGAGCAATATGACAGTGAACATATCATTGACAAATTTACCTATAGATCTGTATTATGACAAGCATAAAAATCTATCTACACTACAATACAGCTCTTCATAATAGGTTTTGATAGCTGAATATATGGAAGCTGTCACAAATACAAATGGAGGGAAACTTGCTTTCCAGCTATTCTGCAACACAAATCTTTTTCTGTGTCACTGAAATAATTTCTGGTGCATTTTTTAAAAAAGAATAAGATACTAGGAATGTACTTCTTTTTCCAGCTGCACCATTTGAAGTTCTCATCTGATTTTTCTATAGCAAAAGCATGGAGAACCTGAGGGCAGCATCCCTGAGTGTAAGGGCTACGAATTTAGCAAAGTTATTGCTAGTAAACATGTTTATTTCACAGGGTGTGAAGAAAAAAACTTGTTAAATATAATCATAGTGATGATTCCATTGGGACAGAGCAACTTAAGGTAGGGGTGGGGGGAATGAAATTAAATCCTATTTATTTTTGATTTGGGGGAGGGAGGAGGAAGAGTTTGCTGCTACTGAGAAGTGAGAAAATTGCTGGTTGCTCCATAACTGTGAAGGACTAAAAGGGGCAATCATTTTAGAACCCTGATTGCAAGCAAGTTAAATAATAAATAAGCCTGGCCGTTTTGTAAGCCTAATATATGCATACACTTTGGTGTGTGGTGCTGAGGCATGGAAAAAGTGTTTTAAAAAGAAAAATCTCTACTGATTCTCCAAAAGAAACAGAGGTAGCTGGACAGCAGGATAAAATTTTGAAATTGTAAAAGCTTTAGTTGAACTCAGAATCCTGACTTATGAAAGGAATAAAATCTTTACTGTGCTGTGGATGGGCAATTTCCCATAAAGAAAATCTCCTGTCCAGTGCTTTCTGTTATTAATACTTACTGAGTTTCAGATTATCTTCATCTGTAACCCTTTAGAAGCAATGCAGCTTGATGAAGCTGGCACCTCTTTCTCTAAGCAGAGAATTAAAAATTCCTCTTAGGCTGGGCTCCAAAACCAGATTGCTGGCAGTATTAGCCCTTCCTCAATCACACTGTGCACACACCTCTGGTCAACAGACTTGGGGCTGTGCTCAGCTGTCCTGCCTGCTGGAGGAAGAGCTTGAGAGCCATAAAAAAATCCTATTATGGCTGGGATGTGAGAGAGCCTTAGATTTTATGCACATGATACATTCCTGGCTTACAGCATTTTATAAGCTACAAAGAGGATGTTGTCTTTGAAGCATAAAGTGGTGGACACTTGGCAGTCACTTTTGGTCTTAGGAGCATCCAAGGGGAAAACAACCTCTGTCAAATTGAGTTGGTTGTCAGTTGGCTGATGAGAAGCTCCAAATTACCCAGAAATGTGCCCTTGCAGCCCAAACTACATCCCAGGCTGCATGAAAAGAAACATGACCAGCAGGGCCAGGGAGGTGATCCTGCCCCTCTGCTCCACTCCCACGAGACCCCGCCTGGAGCTCTGGGCCCCAGCATCAGAAGGATGTGGAGTTCTTGGAGTGAGAAACACAAAAAAAAATCAAAGGATTTTGGTTTTCCTTGTAACCTGGTCTAGTGCCGAGTGTCCCTGCCCATAGCAGGCAGTTGAAAAGAGATTGTCTTTAAGGTCCACTACAACCCAGAGCATTCCACAATTCTATGAAATCACAGCCTATATAATCACATTTTCCAAAAACAAAGTATGGAATTAAAGGCAGGGAAGACTTCAAAGAAATTTTCTGTATTATCTCCAGGTTCACACCCCACACTGCTCTTCAGCCAGCTGGGGAGGGAGAGATTGCAGGTAGGGCGAAAAGGAAGACCAGTCTCCAAAAATTGTTTAATTACTCATTTTTCGACTCAAATCAAGTGCCATGAGTAAACTGGATGAGTAAAATGCACTGCATTCCATTTAGAGATATCACATTTGTTCACTGCTGATTGACCTGGAGCTGGCATGTTGGTGGGAGACAGAGAAAGGAGGGGAAAGGAGAGAAGGATTTCAGCTTAATTTCTTCACATATGGACATCATGGGCTCAGAAAACCTGCACTATTAGCATCAGATGATGGTCTTTTCAAAAGTTTAAAATGCCTGGTTGTGCAGCAAGAATTAGAGTGACACGGCACTCACAGAAGTGATGCTCCAGAGGAGTGATGTGTGCCTGAATTAAACTGAATTTCATCACATTCCAAGCAATTCCCTTGCACGTGGAACTGCAAATTAGAAATTATCCAACTTCTGTGATCCTGTGATTCCATAAGGCCCTCACTGCATGTGCCATGGCATGCTTAACCTCCTCAGTGCTTCAAGTTGAATGCACCAGTGTGTCTGAATGTGCAGTTCTATGAACAAACAGAGCTGCAGGCTGTCCCTGTGTTACTCCAAGACTCAATCAGACAAAACAGACTCACCCAGGAGAGCTGCAGTCAGTCCATTTGGAAATACAACTGCCCATCAATGACAAATCAGAGACTCTCTAAAGCAAATAGTTGGACTATTACTCAAGCTCAAGATGAAAAAAAAAAGCCTCCCAACAGCTCCATGCTCCAATGAAAGAGAGGAAGTGCTTAAAGAGGAAAAGTCCCATATCTAAAAGAGATAAAAAGGAAGACTCTTCAAATGCAGATCAGGGAGAGATGAGGTTTTGTAACGCTGCCAAGGGAAAAATACAAACGGGCTGCACTTCAGAGCCTCAGTGCAAGTTATCTTAAGGAGTTTTCTTCAGAGAAGCAAAGCCTTTGTCTAGTCTAATCTGCAAATACACAGGAGTTATTTTTCCTCTGAGCAGCTACAAGCTGGTGCAAATAATCCTCTTCATCTTCCAACACCAGCATCGGAAGTGGCTGACAATGAATGTCTTCTAGCAACATTTCTTGCTGCTCAAATCCATCTGCCTTTGACAGCTTACTGCAGCTCATGTTCATCCAGTAAGTCATGACCAACATCTTAAAAAATGCAACATATGTTGGAGCTCCTGGTAATCATGATCTCTTCAAAGATAAATACTTGTGTTTACTTGTTGCATGTGCGTTTTCAGGAAGTGCAAAACCGAGTTACCTAAAACTTGCTACGCAGTTGTCATGGTGGAGCCTCTGGTTCTCAGATGCAGTGGGGCCACTTTTCTACTGTAAATAAACATTTCTTATCTGGTTCCAAAGTATTTGGTACATGCACTTAAAATGTAACTGCTCTGTTAATAAACGTTAGAGGAGATCAACTCTGTATTTCAAATTTCCTTCTCACCATTTTTTCTCTGGCTCTAGGTAGATTTAGTAGAAAGATTTTGACATAGAAATTATTTGGTTTTGCCTGTACAGTGGAGAGACAGCAGGCCCTTGGTCTCAGATTGGGCTCCAAAACACTGTTTTGTGATAAATAAATTACAGTTACATCACTGAAATACCCACACTTAAATAACTCAGTACTGCTTCTGCTAAGTCATGAGAGGCTGCCTGAGGTCATTGTCCTCAGAAGGTGGTGGTTCTAAATGAGTAGCAAGCAGGTGCTTTGAATTTTTTTTAACCTGTTATAATGGCAAAATAGGTTGCTTGCAGATTTAAATTTTGTTCATGCATTGTCTGTACATCTGCAAAATGCAGAAGATTTTATTTTAGTTTGTCTCTTTACAACTGGTCTGAGGATGAAATGCAACTTTGCCATAAAGTTCACCAGCTGCAGAATTTTTTTTCTGTCCCATAATACTCCTTAGATGAGGTTCAAGTGCTTTAGCAGGGAAGCTTCAGAGCAGATTCTTTTTTATTTTCCCCCAGCTTTTAAGTGCTGTATGTTCTTCCCTGGGCACCTACACAGAACTTGCAAATACTAATGAGAGCTGTGTGCGTTCCTGTGGGAGGGCAGACCTAATAGTGAAACTCTGCTCTGCTAGGTTTCATTTGTTTTGGCTAGAGGTGTCTATGATTTAGTCATTAATCCCAAAATAGAATTTTCATACTGAAGTGATTTTTAATCTAAAACGGTGCTACTACATCTAAAATAATAATTTTGTGTTTAAGAATCTCATCCTTTTTTTCCTCCACACACAATTTTACACACCTTTAGGGACGACTACCAAGCATGAGGAATTAAAGTGCTCCCAGCCTAAAGAAGACTCCAATTATACCTTAAATTATGTAAATCTAGTGAATAACTTTTAACCAGGTTAAAGGTATTTCTATCCAACAGCAAACTTATTAAAGTTTAAAGAAGAAACAACAAGGAGCAAGCCTGAAAAATCTCCACATCCTCACAACTCCTGAACACTTTTGACTGCAGCCAGAGTCAGTTCACTTTTCTGCCTGCTTTTCCCACCCTGAGGATGGGTGGTTGCAGAGAAAAGAAGATGCCATTTTTGCAAGGATGGACCTGGAGAGAGCAACTTAACCTGCTTGGCATTACTAACAACACAGCCTCTACAGGCAAGTGGAGAATAAATTCTCATTAGCCCAGCATAACAGGTAGGGCTAACACATACAAGTCACTTTTTGATGATCTGCTGGAAAATAACTCTCAGCCAAAGCACCCTGATCCACCTGGTGTCACAGTAAAGCAAAGTGGCTTCACCCCTCTTAAATTTTATATGAAAAACTGTTTTGTTTTGCTCAAGCTATCAATTTCTAATTTAATTATGCTGAATATTGAATTCTACTTGTGTAAACATAAATTGTCAATACATTATTTCGTGCCTAAGGATTTTAGGTCCTTTCCTATGAGACGATGCATCACAGTTTATTGAATATCTATAGCATTGACCAATTTTTCTTCTTTGCCTGTATACCAGAATTACTTATTGCAAAACACTTATTTTAAATCTCAGATGATGACAAAGATATGTCCCCAATGTTATTTCAAGGATACACTTAAAAAGCCCCCAAACTTTTAGTAATAAATAAGTTGCATGTTCATAGGATGGAAAGCAGAATAATTACTCAACTGCTTTAAATAAATTGTGGTACCCTAATGCTAATCAGCTTTAGTAACCTCAAAAAAAAAAGGAAGTGAATGTACATTCATTTATATTCATTAACTAGACAGGTTTTCTATTTTAAGAAAGCAGAGGGGTTATCATGAGACTTTTGTTTCTATTTCTCCCATAGAACATCAGTCCTTGGATCAAAAGCATGATGCTTCAATTTAAACAGATTTTTTCATGCCTCAGAATTTTCTCCTCAAAACCACATTGAGCAAAAATGATCAGAACCATCAATACATTACAATATTAGGAAAATTAAATAAAGAAGATTTGAACCCTAGGGACACTTGGCTTTCTCAGTGCTGTTTCAAGAGATAAAGAATTTGAAAATCATGATCTAAAGATGGCAATTATTCCTGACCTGAAATGACTTGAAAGCAGAGTTCAGTAGAGTTCAGTCAGCAAGATTTTTGTCACCCAAAGCCTGAAATCCTTTTAGCCTTACTGAATTCAGTGTGATGATCTCCAGTGAACGCTGACAAGTGTGATGTTTGCCCCACTCTCCAGGATCTTGGGGCTTTTGCTGGACTGGTCTTTTCCCAAAATGTTCTGATTCTGCTTAAAAAACCAAACAAGCCAAAAAACCACCCTGGTGCTCAGTGAGAGCAATGGGCCCTGAGACATGGCAAGTGAGTTGGTGAGGATGGCTACTCCTCATCCTCATCTGTCAGTAAATGTTTATATCCACACATCTCAGGGTGTCTGTAGACACAGACCCTTTCTGCCCTCCCTGGTGGCAAAAAGTCACATTTTGTGAATCCTGAGGGAAGCAGAGATGGTGTCTCTCTCAGCTGGCTGCAGGTGCTGATCCTTGCATGCCAAGGTCAGATACCACAACATGCATCCACTAAAGGGAGGGTTTTAATCAGTGCCAATCAGAGAGTACAATATTCCTTCAATACCAGAGGAAAACCCAGGTCAGCTTGGCTTCTCTTGAGCTGTTCAGTGCAGCTGACCAACTACTTTTTTTCAGCAGGGCAGACTGGTGGGCAGGAGAGGCAAGGGCCTCACCACAAATTCACTTTCTGAGTGAGGAGAAAACCTTTCCCAAAGACTGCTTTGTGTTCTAAGGCAAAGAGAGTGAGAAAACTAAGCATCATGAGGCATCAGAGAAAAATATATATTTTCCTCTTGTCTTTGTGGTTCTGAATTTGGGGCCATGAAGGCATCTTCTGTTTTGGTTAGTTGTTTTGGTTTAATTTGGTTTGGTGTTTTTTTTTTTTTTTGGTTATTTTAAAGGTAGCTCCTCATTAGAATGTAGCAGAGCATCCTGCTTTTGATGAAGCACAGTGTCCAAGGGGTCAGGCTATCACTTTCAAGTAATATAAGGCAATTCAAGTGAAAAGTGACATATCTGAAAGACAGAAAATAAAATGCAGAGCTTTGTTACCAAGCAGGTGAACCAGAAAATAGCATACAAAGATATACAGGCAATTCAGTGGTAAGGAGAGAAGGAGATTCACCTAAGCACTGCCATGGACAGGAGTCCCAGCCAGGCTCAGACTACATAATGAGAGGGACTATTTCCTCAGACTGCTTGGACCAACATCAAATACCTTTACTTTTCACTGATGCCTGTTAAATTGAATTAATACAGTGGAGCTGTCTCCTACCCCAAGAGCCTCCTGGCACAAGTGCCAGCTCCAAGAGCAGAGCTTTCCTGAGTGATTTCCATTCCCAACCAGCAGCACCAGTGTTTCATGGAAGGCCCACTGCAGCTCCTGGCACTGTCCATGCAGTGTGGGCAAGCTGCCTTCCCCTGACATCTTCACAAATTCAGCAGCAATTCTTCACCTTGATTGTTAAGGACTGAAACCAAAACAACTGTAATCAATTACAGCCTTCAAGGCCCAGGAGGAAATTTAAAAGCGAGTTCTCAAGGTCAGGGATCCAGGGGAAATAGATCCTTGCTGACAAGAGGCAGAGCTTCCCTGAGCTGATGGCTACATCTGCAGGACAGCTGCACCACCTGCATTTTCAGCATGTTGGAGCAGCAAACAGGAGCACGTGGAGCTGATTGGCAGCACACAGAAGGGTTAACCTTACATTGCATGACAGAACTTAACCCGAATAAGGTCTATGATATTGAGTCTAAAGGGAAAAGAAATCAATTCTTGTTCCCATGGGTAGGATTTCACCAGTTGATTAGAGAAAGAAATGAATCTTTAAAGCATACTTACAGGAAAGGTATTTTCCATTTGCATGAAAGATGGGGATGGCTGCATCCCAAGTTAATGAAATCAGGTCTTCTGTGCCTGTTTGAGGATTTCATCTATTTGAATTATGCAAATATCAAATATAGCTTCATTGTATAAAATTTCAAAATGAGAACGCTATCCATACCTATCCATGGGGGCCAAAATTCTATCCCCACTTCCCAAACTTAACATGGTTTCCTTGAAGGCCAGAAAGAGGTTATGAGTTTGTCCTGCAGCATTGTGTTCCAGTTATGACAGTCAATTTAGAGGACATTCCTGCCTGTCAGCAAATAAACATTAAGTCATTTTAAATTTCACCTCCATTTGATAAGGTTAAAGCAATTCTCTCTTGGAGATAGGGGCTCAGAGGAGGGTTTTGAGCAGCAGCCATCAGGCACAGCGAGCTGACAGCCGCATGGGCTTGGAGCAGGGCACCAGGGCAGCCTGGCACAGGAGCAGCAGCACAGGGATAGCTTACTCTTGATTCAGAGAACAAAACAGGCAGGAAATCATCTACAGGCAGAGATCTGGATGTGCACCAAGGGGGACTTGAGTGGTGCCAGGCCACCTTTCTCAAAGTTTTAAAAGGTATTTGGAAGGAACCTGGAAATGTTCAGCTTGCTTAGGCTTGCTGGACCTTGCAAGTTCAGCAGTGTCCCAAGGGAGATACAGAGTCACACAGGCCACACCAAGGAGCACCAAATGTGACTTTTTCATTCCAGCCTTCTCATCCCAAACCAGCAGAATCCTTGGCTTTATGGCCAGAGACATGTCTCCACTCCCAGCACAGGCAGCCACACTACTGACTTGCACAAATGATCACAAACTGAACGAGTTCAGCCCTACTCTCCACTTGCAAAACTGTCCCTGAGCATGTCCTTCTCGTGATTAGAAATATTCTCATTTCTGTCTGTACTCATTCATGGCCCCCACAGACCTATTAGTTCTTGTGCCAATGCTCTCATTTAGATCAATGCAGAGAACATGGCTCTATTTTGTAATATCAGAGTGTTTGCACTGTAGGACAATGTTTCCTAAATTGTCAATATGTTCTTAGTAATAGAAAAGAATGCATTCAAATGTTGGCTTGGACCAGGTGTCAAATAGAAAGGGGATGTTTGAATTCCAAGTTGCTATCAAAAAAGCTTTTTAGAATTCAGTAGACGTGTACATGAGCAGGAGGTAGGAAAGGGGAAGGGAATCAAGCCAATGGAAAGCTTCAGTCTCCAGACATTAACTTTTAATAATGAGTTCCCAAGGCTGCCTCCAAGAACACCAGGTGGGGAAAATTTTCTAAGAAAGGGCACAAGGGAAGCACTGAAGGCAAGAAGAGGGATACACTCACAAACTTCCACAGACACTGCTCCAGCTGAGAGGTGATGGCCCTTTGTGCCTACCAGACCAGCAGGCAGCAGTTTCAGAAGAAATTTTGCTTTTTTCTTCTACTGTTGTTTTTTGGGTTTTTTTGAGGGTGGTTTTTTGGGGGTGGTGTTTTGTTTTTGGTTTTTTTGTTGGTGATGGTGTTTTGTTTTTTTCTTTTGGTTGGGTGGTGGGATTTTTTTTTTTTGTTTGGTTTGTTTTGCCTTTTTTTAAATTGCAAATCTGTAGTCAGCGTGAATTTAAACCTGTTTAAATTTGGACTTAATCAAGGGTACTACAACTTTCAGACTAATGCCCCTGAGCTGAAGAGGAAGGTGCGCAGGCTGGAGGGAACATTCTTGCTCTGCAGCTGTAGGCAATTGCAAACTGCTCAACATAACCTGACACAGACAGGCTGGGCTCCTTGGGCAGTGTCTGAACATGCACTGCAGGAGTGCCAGGCTTAGCTCACTGCCAGTGACTGTTTCTGAATCCCTTCTGCAAGGTTTTCAAGCCAGGCTACAAACCAGATCTTCCTCTTTCCTTGGCACTCACTGTACTTACAGATAACTCAAAGCCAGCTGTATTCTTCTAATTGCTAGATTAAACAATGCAACCACTTTTCAGCTTCTGTTGAAGATCTGTCTCCCCATTCTTCGCCACCTTAGCAGCTTTTTATCTCCAGCCTCAGTATGGGTAGTTACACATTGCATTTCTTCAAAAGTTCAACTTTAAAAACAAATACATTCTAAACCATTAAACTTCAGTAGCTAAGTTACTCCTCTAGAATCATCATCCAAGATTTCAAAAGTCTGTGTATGTCTGAAAATGCTAATACATGCTTTTACATCCTTTGGCATCTTACCTAGCACTACGGCTTAGGTATTTTGCCTTTCAGGACAAAACAATCTCTTAAATACTATCTTTTAAACACCTGTGACACAACCCATTTCACCCATTCTAGACAAGCTTTTCTTTCAAGCAATCAGAAAGGTCTGTTGAGTAAACCTGTGACAGAAAGCCAGAAGGCTTTTAGCAATTTCACCAGTCTGAAAGACAAGGGCGAGCACCAGCCTGCTTGCTTTTGACTTCTGTTTGACCTTCACCACACAATGCTGGCTCTTATCTAAGTTAAAACCTGACATGTTCAAAGTTGTGTTCGCAAGAAAGGCTGTTTGACTGTTTGAAACACTGCAATCTTTAGCCACATTAAAAGTTTTATTCTGATTTTTGGTTCAGATTCAAGAACTCTCTTCTGTAGATATCTTTAAGTGTTATTAAGATATTCAGCTGGTGAGGACCTTCATTGTCAGTATCTTTATGGGATGTCAGCTTTATTTTCAAACTCAGGGAGCTCACAAGTTGTCTTTATTGGAGAGAGACAATTGGAGAGAGGCACAGGAATTGTACCATCAGCAAGTACTAGAGCTTATCAAACAAGATATTTTGGTGAATGCACAACAGAGATAATACACCCAGAAATGAAAACACTTTCTTTTTTTCTTGAAAAGGTTACATTTTAGAGGCAGAAGGGTGTAGGAAAAATAACCAAAATTGGAGGGAGAGCATTTCAACCCTTTTTTTCTCTTGTCTACTCAAAATTTTTGTTCTACCATCTTAAAAAGCTCTTATTCCTGGCTGAAGGCAGTCAGATTACATGCCTGGTTTTGCATATAAAGTTTCATATCTAAAGCAGACATACTGGGACAGACCTAGGACTAATCTGCTCGTTAATTTCTCTCTGTGGTGATCCCACATGGAGATCTGCTGGAGAAGGAACAAGGGATTTTCCTGTTCTATTCACACCAAGGTCTTGGCAGCCAGCAGTATCAGGACTTTATAGAGTGGGGATTATATCTTGTTCTTGACAGCATTGTCCTTCAGGGTTACATTTAACCTCTTTAGGAGCTCGTTTTTACATCTGGTCTCCACAACAGTGAGTTTCACAATTTAAATGTTGTGCCTTATGGTAAAAGGACTATAATAATTGCAAATATAGCAAGTGAATAGAAATTCCCTCAACTCTGGGGATTTGGTTATGAAGGAGCAATCAAGAAAGTCTTCTAATGTTTCTTCAAATCAAAATCACCTTCAGCAGCACCAGACCAGACATACGACAGAAACAGAAGTCTGGGCTTGAGGGGGCTGCTCATTTAGCTGTGTCAGACAATCATTACACTGAACAAAAAGCAAGCTGGCAATATTATGTGGAAGAGCAAATCAAGGTGGATTTGCAGAAATGCTGCATGAGCAGGGACAAAATATTTACAGTGCCCTCTGAAAGAGGTTGAGCTCTTTTGCAAGGTTCAGCTAGAGACTGGAGCAGATGCTACCTAATCAAACATGGGAAGAGAAAACCATTTACACTGAGGAAGGGTGGATGGCTAAGAAATGTTATCTTCTCTAATGCACCCCTGTTGTTTTTATACTGATGATTAAAGTTTAGTTTCCTGGTAATTGCTACACACATGCCCCTGTTTGCAGGTGCTTGTCAAGAACAAAAATGCTGGGTGCTTTTAAGAGGGAATTCATGCAACAATGAGAAGTTTATAGACAGCTTAAGAGGAAACATGGAAAACTTAGTTCATCACAGTACCAGACTCTTTCCTTGTAAGTCACAATTTGTTGGAAGCCTGAAGCCTGGGAGTTTTAACCTTTCTGTGCTTTCTGACACTGACCCCCAAGAGAACACTGCTTTTGACTTGGGGCTTGGAGAGGGCTCCCAAATTTGAGTGATGGTGTTAGAGTCCCAGGTGTGTAGTGAATAGAAGTGTGTGATTTCACATGGTGAAGGGTTTGGAATTTGGGGTTTTAGAAGATAGTAATAGGTATGAGACAAGATGGACATTGTTGGGCATTGCCTTTTTCTTCCTTCTTGTTCCTTCTTCTTAATTTTAGGAAGAACTTTTTTAATTGGATAGAAAGAGCCACAGTGCAGGTCACAATGTTTGGTCATTGGGTCAAAAGTATAAATAATATAGATGTTAATTTTTAATTATACAGTTAGACCTTAAAAGACCTTGTAACTGGCAAGATCCACCAACATTTTCTCACTTTCAGCTTGTTAGAACTCACTGCACTATAGATAGGAACTAATAAACAGCCAAACACGAAAAATCCATCTCTTGTACATTCAATCCCATCTCTAACTGAAAACAGAAGAATAAAGACTAGACATTAAAATGTGGTGCCCCCTGTGAGGAAAAACACCTGCTAGACTCAGAGTGTTGATGTGGCAGCGGCTGGGCTTGTGTCAGAGGGGATTTTTTCATGAGTGATAGGTGTGGCTGCACAGTGCAAAATTTACTCCCCAGGAGCCTGAAAGTTTCTACTGGTGCACCAGACATATAACTTTGTTTTTTTCTTTTTTATATATACTATATAGGGTCCCTAATTAGTACTCCATATGGGAGTAACTAATAATTACTTTGATTCACCATTAAAATTCACAGGCTTGCGAGCATTGTTAAAAGATAATGGCCCCAGCATCAGATAGGAAAACAAAAGATTTAATTACAAGAAATGCGGTATAATTTGAATATGCAACAACAGAGGATTAGATAATGCATTTAGCCTTCACAGGTGAAGATTCCAATAAATTATCTGTGAACTTCCCACAAATGACCTACCTACTGAGTGGCAAGCGCAATCTACATTTGAGATGGCATCTTGCTCAGAAGAGAGAGCAAGAAAACAAAGAGAAACGGGAAATCAGTGCTTGAGACAATAATCTCTTGACCAAAGAACAGGGGCAGTAGACCAAAGTTGATGGGACAGAGTTGTCTAATGCAGGGCTGCTGTGTTTGTCTGAGGGCCATCTCCCTCCATCCACTTCATACCTGCATCAACATCTGCATTTCTCCACTTTGAGACAAATAAATCTTCCTGCTTTCTTATCCACTCTGAAGAAAAAGACATTTTCCAAGGCTTCTGCTTGTAAGAAAACGTGTCTTGGGGAGGGTTTGCCATGAGACAGAGTGTATTTTCAGAAGCTGAGGTGACACAACCTGTCCTCAACTCCAAAGGCAGCAGTCTCTTCCCTGTTTCTTGGCTCACTTTGCCACAGTGAGGGATATTGCCTGCACCTTCCTAATTCCTTCTCTTAGCATTTACCTAGGAGTGCCAGAAGAACCAAGGGCCACTGGGTTTATTAACTACACCTTGTAAGAGAGAAAGAGAGAGAGATTAACAATATTAAGGCCAATATGGGTAATGGTCCTTAATGAGGCTTAAAGACTTTGGGCAGCTGTAAGTACAGGGCAGAAGTGCCTCAGGAATCTAAGCCGTGCACTTATTCTCTGGGCAGCACAGCTGAAGCATAAAGAATCAAAACCTCTAAGTCCCTACAGACCAGGTGAAACCCCAGCTTCCTTGCAGACATCAGGTGAAAGAAGGAAGCCTGGCCACAGCTTTATAACAGAGCACCATTAAAGCACTCATTGTCCTCATGGGCTTCTCATGCAAAAACAGCACTCAGGTGTCCCCAGAGACCCTGCCAAGGCAGCATATATGGGAATTATGTGAATTACATTAGTGGTGAATCTGGTCCTCTCACTGCAGTGTTTGCAAGGTGAGGTTGTTTTCAAAGCTGCAGACTTTTCATGCTGAAGCAATTTTTAAGTACTCTAATGCAAAGTGTAATCACACATTGATTTTTCCATTAAAACTACAAAAATCTTAAGTACCTTGGGGGTGCTGGCCTCAATTAGTCCCTATTCTTCGATTCTATTTCTCTTGGTGCTGTTTTGCCATCCCTCAGTGTAGGAGGAAAGGAAGACTGTCCTCTTATGCTGAAAGTACAATCTTCTATTACATGAGTCCAGTTAAAAGCAGGAGTGGATAGATTGCTTTCTGTACAATAGGGAGGAAAATTATGCTGGGCTCTCCCTATGTTCCTTTTTAAATTGCTGTGTGGGAAACGTGAACATACAGATGTCTGGATTTTGGAAGTTTGCCTGAGTCTATTTTACTGTAGGCTTTTTTTTTTTTTAACTGACAGAAATTGCCCCGCTCTTCAGAGGAGATTATTTGTACACAATTGCCCTGAGAAGCCATCATCCCTCAATGCAGCCTTTCCATTGTCACCTGTTGAATAGCTGAGCTTCAGTTTTGTGCTACCAGCATTCAGCAGCACTGACTGGTTTTGCTGCTGACACTGGGTTAATGCTTTTGCAGAGAAGAGGAAGACAAATTTTACCTAACACCAGCAGGAAAATAATTTGCTTTTATCACTTTTCCAAGAAGCAAGACCTAAAAGAAAAGACTTACTAGTTCCAGGGGGCAGATGCCCCGTAGAGCTGAGTGGTCTGTTGGTCTGAGTGTTTTGTGTTCCCTCAGCCCCTGCCACCCATTTCAGGGCACTGAGCCTCCTTCTTGTCTCATGGAATTCAAAGCCCTGCTCAGGGAAACATATGGATGGAGTCACCACACAAAACACAGATTAAAATCACATCCAGCCTACAGTGTACTCATCTTCAGACATGTCTGCAGCAAAGAGCATGAAGAAAGGCAGCTCGATGGAATGATTAAAGAAATGAACCAAGAGCAGTCTGTGAAGCTGAGTTTAAAGAACATGTGCTGGAGCTGTGTTCTGGAATCTCATAAATTAGTTTATTCTTTTCATTTTTGTTCTGTCCCTAACAGTTACCTTTTTCAGTAGGGAAAAAAACCCAGTCAAATTCCAGCCTATGAAGGAGCATCTAATTTTCCTGTAACAGAAATCCAACTATTGTCAAACTACCCCGTGCCTGAGTCATATCTAGATGACAACCATGCATTTGTCACAACTACTTGAAGTACTATGAAGTAATTTGCCTCCTGAAATTTACCAAGTGCCTTACAAAATACACTTTAGTGATTTTTGGAGAGGCTATTCCTACAATGCCTTTATTCTGAGCAGAACATTAAGCTGCCAGCTGCAGTATATGGGAAGCAAATTGTCCTCTGTCTTAAGTTCTAAGAGATCCTTTGAAGTTCTGAGTCAAGATTTTATCTAGATTCAGCTTATGGCTTGGTACAGCTGTTCATGGTGTTTACAGAGGCTTTGGTGCTGTTGTAGAATAGCCTGGCATTGTTTTAACAACAGCCACCAAAAAAGTGGCATGGCTTTAGTCAGGTCTGACTTCCTCCTGCCTAGCTTTTCCAGTCCTTCTCTTCTGACCATTTTCTTTGTTGTTGGCTTTTGTTTTGATTTTTTTCTTTTGTTTTGGGGTGTTTTGGTTTTGTTTTTGTTGTTATTGTTGTGGGTTTTTTGTTGAGTCTTTTTTGTTTGTTTGTTTGTTTGTTTGTTTTTTTACTTAGAGACAGAGACTCTTTCATCCCATGGCACTCACCAGAGTCTCAGTAAAGCCTCTGGCTCCTGCCCTGTAAAACAGATCACACCTGGATCTCTCTGCACCGTATCACATCACATCACAGGAAATCACCACTGCCAGTGTCTCAGGTTAACACTCAGTGTGTTGTAACTCAAGTGTTACACCACATAAAAATATTTTAAATCCACCACCAAACTGTCTTTCTCAGATGGAGGCATTGCTGTAGGTTATTACAAATTCCCTTGCCTGCTTATTAAAAGACCTGCAAGATATCTGCTGTCCAGGCAAAATTCATCCTATTTCAGATGGTCCCAAAGCAGAAAAGCTGCTGTAGAGGTGGGAAAGAGAGAGCAGTGGGAATTTCCTGCCTCACACATGCCAGGGGAGCTGATGGTGCTGGACTGGTACCAACAGAGCCTTCAGCTGGGCAGGTCCAGCATCAGCTCTGGCTCCTGCAGACTGCTGCAGCCACGGCAGTGCTTTCATGCACCTCCACCAAATTCCATAGCAGCCAGATTACTCTGATGTTTCTCTTTTCTGGGTGGAACATCTCAGGAAGGATGGATATTTCATCATGGACAGGAGATAGAAAAATGCTGCCCAGATGTCAATAGCAAAGCACCCACCGTGCCCAGCTGTGGATCTGTGGAAACAGAGGAGTGCTGCTCCAAAGGGCCAATTGGAGCTGCATAATAAATAAATAAAGAAAGAGGATGTAGCACAACTGATGGACTCTTATTTCAACATCTGTACTGTGGTAGGCTTGAGGCTGCTTTATGCAAAATGATCAAGGCTCTTAGCAGAAGCTCAGCCTGAAGCTGCCAAGGCAAACACCACAGAAGCTTTAGAACTGACACTTTTTCAGCTGGGATCGTCAGAACTCACTTTGCTGTAGAGTGCAAGTTCATGTGAGTCAGACCCGGTGTGATGACAAACCACACAGCTGTTTGTGTACAAATGTGCTTCTGGACAATGACCAGGTTAAGAAGGTGCAGCCATGGCAGTGAGCAGGCACTGCTGGTGGTGCTTTCCCTGCAGCAGCTCATCCCATACTGCTCCCCTTTCCCAGTCCCCTTTCCCAGTGTTAACACTTCCTAAAGATTCTCAACTTGCTTTCAGCCATGGAAGAGTTCTTTTTGTAACATTTATAATTATTGCACAAGTAGGAGCTCTCTTTTATGGAATCCTTCCTTTACATTGCCTTTCTGTGTTTGCTACAGACCACTTATAATATTTACATATATAAGTTATAATTATATATATATATATACACACACACATATACATCTCCAAACTTGCCCTTTCTTGAGAGCTCTCTGCTACAGTGCAGGGGTCTCAGCTCAGGGGTTGGAGCAGCAAGGGGTCCCCAGTGGCACCTTGTCACCATTTAGGGGGTCACTGACTTCATGGCCATAGGAGAAAGACAAAATCGGGACAGCCAAAAAGACTAAAGTGATCCCTGTCAGGGTGAGTCAAGCATATTAAGAGTTTTAAATACTGTCAAAGCCTCTCATTTAATGAAAGAGCCATCAGCCAAGTGCTTTCAGACATATTATAGCTACCCAGTTTCTGCACTGGTGTCACCCCATTCAAATCTCCTCCTGCAAGCATCAATAACACCAAGTAATCTTTCAGCATTTACAATTAATTTCCATGAATTTTCTTGAGAGCCATGCAATAACATGACACTAAAAAATCTTTAGTTCCTCCCTGTGTCATCCTCTACTTAGCTTTCTCTCACACTCAGATTTATGATTTTAATCCCCATTTTATAGAACTTATCACTTTTAACAACCAGAAGAAAATGCTAAATTGTTTTTATTGCTATTAGATATACAAGGACATGATGCTATATACTGTCATTTACATTTTACATTAAAAGTGAAATATGCTGCGAATGTGCAAGTATTGGTTTTAATTTGATCCATCTGTTAAATGAATAACAAAGAGGACTTCTAAATCACAATATTTAAATTCAGCAATTTGTAAACAATTTATATGTTCATTTCTTCTGGGTTAAAACTGCCCTAAAGCATCACTCTTATGAAATCTCCAAATTAAATTGCTCTGCATTGTTCTCAGAAATGCAAGCCAGAGTTTCTTCCTCCTCAGTTTATTAATTTATTCCCCAAGCCAAATAAATTAGCAAGACTTGTATTAAGAGTCTTGCCACTGAAATAATTTTGGGGAATTCACACAAGTATCTCCTGCCTCCAGAAAGCTGAGAGTATAGTGGAAGTGTCAGATACACTGGGTGGCAAATTCCCTTATCATAAAGGGCAAACCAGTTGCTTTCATTTATTCAGCACTTTTACAAGCACCACTGCATCTGCTAGAGTACCAGAAAGAATAATCAAGAAGGGGAGCAAAAGTCATGGCAATTTACCTTCCCCTCTCAAGCTAGGCAGGGTTTGGATGTTAGACTTGGCTTTAATGTGGCTGTGGTAATGTGCAAGGGGAGGGAGATCCACACATATCTAAGGATTCCCCAAGCAGCACTTAGAGAGCAGATCTTTCTCTCTGCTTTGTGCAAAAGGTGCATTTAGCTCCACTGCTGAGCCTCTACCCCTGTACTGTCACTGGAGTAAGGGACAGAGAGCCTTTCAATAAACCACAGATGGGGCCTCTCAACACCTTGTGAGAGGAGATGATTTCTTCATTTCACAGCAGCTTCATGGCCATGGCAAAAGCAGGACTAGATGAGGAAGCAGAGAATCCTCAGGGAAAAAAAACAAACAAAAACCAAAATCTAATCAACTTAAAGTTGTAGAAATGGACAGACCCATGGATTTCAAGTCCCTCTCTGCCATGTTATTCAGAGCACCAAAAAGCAACATAGAAATACACAGGGTGTACTGTGCATTCCTACTCTAGATGCTTCATTTTTTATATCCAGCATCATTATAAGCCACCCCACAAAACAGGAACTAACAGTAATGCAGCCAGGGCATGATTAAGGGTCTCTATAAGACTATCAACAAATGTGGAGACTGCATGGATCACTGCCCAGAAAGATTCCAAGCTGGTGAAATGACAGCTTGATTAGTTTTTTGTCTGACAAATGCGGCAAGAGAGATCAGAATCAAACATAATTTCAGGGTTACAGGCCTTCACATAAAACTAGAGAAAAAAAATTCAAAGAGGGCAACTGCAATTTGTGAGACCAAATCAGCTCTTCAGCTCAGCTTCTTTAATGCTCAAATGCAGCACAGCCACAAGTGCTGAGGCTAAGAACTCTCCAAGGAGCATCCTGAACAGGGAAATGCCTTCAGAGAGAGAGAGAGAGAACCTTGAGATCTTGCAAGACAGTCTTCCCTCCCATCAGCAGCCTCACTAAATACACTCCTATTTGTAATTTAGTGGGAAAACATCCAAGTAGAGCTCCTTTATATCCAGGGAACTGTTGCCTACTGCTACCCCAAAGGTCAGGCAGCAACAGCCTGTTACCCACATAGTTGCTTGTAGGCATGTAATAAAACCCAACAGAAATAGCAAGACAGTAAATGGATTTTTCCTTCTTTTCCCTCCCACCTGTTCTAATGACAAAAAGAATCAAAAATACACAGAAACATCAGGGTTCTTGAAATGTATAATTGCGACCAAAAGTATTATCCCTCATTTTGTAGCACATTCAAACCCTTTGGGAGAGCTTGGTGAGATAAAAACAGGTTTCTGGGATTTCTTCCCAAGTGGAAGGGATGTAAAGGAGGGAGGGGAGGCAGAGTAGGACATGGCTCTTACCCAGGAATAAAGTGATCTGTCTCCTGGAGCTCTTGCCCTCCGAACTTTCACTTTTCCTTAGGTAGCGCTCCTGGTGCTGGGCACTCTTCACTGCCACAGTGCCGTCCTTGTGGATCATCAGGGCTTTCATCATGCTGTGGCACATGAAGGTGACAGCTCCCAGCACCACGATGTACACAGCAAAGGCGCTGAAGACGCTGGCTTGGAACAGAGCCCACCTGGAGGAGAGGTTGGTGCAGATGGTCATGTTGTGCTTCAGCTCAGGGATGTAGTGCCTGGGAGTGGGCTTGACACAGGAACTCGTTCTTTTGTAGCCCTCGATGACCTCCAGGGGATACTCCGTGCCCATGGTGAAGAGCAGGGGCAGAGCCACCAGGACAGACGTGCCCCAGACGAAGGCGATGAGCAGCTTGACGGTGCGGGGCCCGGACAGGGCCTTGAACCTGAAGGGGTGGCAGATGGCCACGTAGCGCTCAAAGCTGAGCGTGCCCACGTGCAGCACCGTGGCATAGCTGCAGGCTTCGAAGAGGAAGTAGTAGAGCTTGCAGGCAATGTTGCCATTGGGGGTGGAAAAGGGGTGCCAGATGGCACTGAAGAATTCCACGGGCATGCCCAGCAGGATGACCAGCAGGTCGGAGCAGGCCAGGCTCACCATGTGGTCAGTGACCTCCTTCTGCAGGTAGCCTTTCTTCTGCAGGATCCTGGTGACTTTGATGGTGACGCTGTTGCCCAAGAGGCCCGCAACAAAGATGCAGGCGTAGATTAAGGCCAGGGTGATCTTGACCCCCAGAGCCACCTCAAACTCTGGGACGTGGCTGTGGTCAATAAGATTAGAACAGTCTGAAGAGGGTGTCTGTGTTGCCATGAGCAGTCCCAGGGTGGAGGAGGTGTTCTCCTGTCCTCTCCAACTTTCAAGTTCACAGCAAATAGCTCCTTGCTCACTTTGCCCCTCTCCCCACGGCACACATGTCCGAGCAGTCTGGTATAACAAGTGTGTCTCAACCAGCCACACCTGCGGGGTTTGTTGGCTTGTGAGCAGCAGCTTCTGAGTCAGAAAGTTAAACAGGAAAGTGTTTCAGCTCTTACCTCTCTTTACAGCAAACATCTCTTGCTCTTTTTGGATTTTCCTCCTCCTTTCTCCACAGGGTGAAGCCTCTGTTCTCCAGCCCTTCACGGTGTGAACTGCTCTGCCTTCCACGCTTGCCTGTTCCCCAGCAAGCAAGGCAGCTTTTGGTCCTGGCCCCAGCAGAAGGAAGTCAGAGTCTGTGTGGTTATAGTACTCTGTTAACCATTAACCAAAATCTTGGCTAGCCTTAGTCACTCTCAGCATAGCAGGTTGAGAGAGAGGGAAAAAAAAAAGCAAGCCCCTCATATCAGACATTTCAGTTCCTGTCACAGGAAGAGATGTTTCTCCTAAAGCTGTGGTTTGGTTGTCAGGCTGAATGTGTGAATGGCACTGAAGAGAAAGCGTCTCCTCGTGAGTTTAACATTCTCTGGGCTTCAGACTTCACTGCTGTAAGTGCTTCACTGCTTCACATTTCCTTTAATGAAGACCTCAGCATCTGCAGTGCTGTATATGGAGCCTGTGCAGCCACAGACTGATTTACATCAACAGGAGGTTCTGGTTCTCAGATGCTGCAGGTGAACTGGTAGCTTCTTAAAATAAACGGTTAGACTCTAAAGAGGACGTTACAAAATAAGATGAGCTCTAGATTTAGGCACATGGGTTGTTTCCCTTCAAATTTCCATTTTCTTGTGTTAGATAACAGAAAAAATGAAGTCAGGAATCCCAGTCACGCCAATGCTTTCAGATAATCTGGAACAGCAAGAATGTAAATGTTCTTCCCCTTCCTGTGTCTCACCCCAGGGGAAAAGAATTTAATGCGGTCTTTAGTTTTAGTTTCAAACCAGAGCACTGAAGGCTCCCAAGGTAACCCCTGGAAACATTTAATTAGAGGGTGTATATGGATTAGGAAACCTTTAAATTACAATGCAAAATGGCAGTACAGCTTTTGCAGCTGTAACAGAGAGAGGCCCAGCACAGTGGTCTGCTCCAGTACCAAATCTAAGAACAGTAGGTTCACAAAGTGATTTTTATTAACTAGACAAGCTCATGTGACACTTGCAGCTCATGATAAAAGAGAAATATTAGGAAGATGTTTTTAAGCAGTCTCCTCACATTCAGTGGTTATCACTGTACCTCAGCAGCCCAAGTACACAATGAACAAAAGATGCCCCAAACAGGATAATCAGCACCTGTTTCTGTGCATTATTTATGCACTTCTGTTTCAGAAAAATCACTTCAAACCTTGCAGAACTTCAAGCTGTGTAGTCCCAGTCATCTTTCCGTAGGTTAGATAATTCACATTTGTTCTGCTCAGACAAGCTTTCTATTATTACCCCATTTCTTTCACTTAATTTTACTTTATAAAAGTGTGAACAAAGATTACATATGCATGACTGAATTGTGGAAATGAAGCTAATTAAAATTTGCTGCTTACCATCAAAAGGGAAAAGGGAGAGAGAAAGAGCAAAAGAGAAGGCCCAATAGGATTAGATCTCCCCCTTTTTATCCGCACCAATTTTAAAATGCAGAACACAATTTTACGTTTTCAATATTATCTTTTGAACATACACAAAGTATATTAAGTTTCTAATAAAGAGCTGGTGCCACAAAGGGGATAGGAAGGAAAGAGACAATTGTGGATAATCACAGATGGAGACCATTAAAAATAAAAAAATCCTCCATGGATTACTGGACTAGATAAACCAGGAGTGAGTATTCCAGAGTAAAATGCCTATCGTGGGTGATTATATATATCTTCCTGGAGACAGATATTTCTCCACAAGTAAATGTGCTTAATGCCTCTTTGTGGCATGGAGATTGAGAGCTCCCAGTCTAGACCCTGGTGGATGTGATACCAGTTTATAAATTATGGATTTTTGTCATGGTCCCACTTTAGGCATGTCATTATATTTTGTAGCAGTGAACTCCATGAGTTAATTTCTGTGTTGTTGCCTTTCCCATAGCAGTTTTGAAGGTGAATGTGGCCTGTGCAGCTGTACCTGGGAGAACACTCCAGGGAGTTTCTCCTGACCTGATTTGTTGCAATTGCACACCACAACTTCAGCTGCCACCACCAAGGAGGAGAAGGCAAGAGCATGTTTCTTTCTAAAATCAGCACCCATGGATGCTGCACATTGCCAATCACTTGCCAGCCCCTTGGTGAGAAAGCTGAGCCTCCTGGGCTTGCAGAACCCATGGGCTCGGAGTGCAGCTGGCTCTGTGTGCCACTCACTCAGCCACCCCATGCTCACACAAATGTCTCTAGTGATGGAGCTGCTAAGAGATGACAAGTGGTGGGAGCCAGAGAATCACTGAAATGGAGCACAGACTGTTGTTCCTGTAGTGCAAAAGGTGATTTTTCATCTTCAGAGATAACAAAGCTGCTGTGATCACCAGCCCTAGTTTGTTATCCGGAAGAGTGCACAAGGTTTCCCTGAGGGCTGTTTGTTTTTTGTCTGGTCCTTGGATACCACCATAGTGAAAAGCCTTTTAGGGCAGAAGAAAGCAGGGCTTTACCATCCATCCATCCATCCATCCATCCATCCATCCATCCACCTTGCAAACTCACCCACTGCCTTGCACCCCACCTTGCCCTGGACCAGGTGTCCCAAACTCCTGGTGAGGTTGGGCACCCAAAACTGTCAGGTAGCACAAAATCGTAGCTGGAAGGGATGTTTGGAAAACAAATCCACTGGACAGATGTTGCATTTGTGTAAGTGGGTTGCAGATTAACCTTTTCCAGCCCATAACCTCCTGCCTGCTCATGCCCTTCCCTGCTAGGCTCTGCGGGATCAGCCTGTGGTTCTGCTCAATTTCCACACAGCACAGTGCCAGGCTGCTCTGACTGGCACACAGGCACTGCCACACTTGTGTTATCTCTGCAGAGTTATTTTTCGATAGCTGTGTTGTGAATATGCAAATCCACCTTAATTGGCTACGCTAATCACACTGCTCTGACTGGTTTCTGTTCTCAAACTGTTCAAGCTACTTGACAGGAACAAAGAAAATATCTCAGTTTCTTGCTTCCCTTCGCTTAAAAACTCTAAAACCCAAATGAAAAAGGAGAGCTATCTCAAAAGCAAAGAAAATGAGACTGTGAAAAGGATTAACTTTTGTTCAGATAAAAACACATTGTTTTTTTTCTTGCAGTCTGTACCATTTCCCATCTCAGTGAACCTCTTGTCCTCAGAATAGCTGTGATACCTTCGTCTTGCCAGTATTTGTTTAGAGAAAGTGAATCTTGGGCTTGTTCGATTCTCTTTGAAACACAAAGTAAACAAAATGAGATTGCTGTTCTGCAGAGACAGCTACTCTGATCTGCACAGACAGAGGGGAAAATGCTGTGGGAATGAAAGGGAGAAGCAACACAGACAAAAGTGAAATGTCCAAATGATTTTAAATGTTTTAAGAAATCAATTTCCTTAAGACAGCCCATGTTGGCTTTTAAAATTATTTTTCATTAGAAATTTAAATAATTAAAGACTGCTCTCAGATAACTTGCGGCTTCTTTCTGTTTTCTGGAATCTAAGAAGCCTCTTTACCCTTAAGATCCCTTTGCATTCTTCTGGTGAGTTATTCTTGAATTATATTTTTCTCCTTTGGAAGATTATTGTGATAGTAAATAATGTAAATAATACAAGTCGTTTGTGAACTTTATTTCTTATTAGTTTCCGTAGGATTTTGGGTTTGGATGAAACAGTTTAACAACCATTGTGCTGTTAACTGCTTGGCTCCTTTTCTCCTGGCAGCATCAGACTGGGTTATGCAAGCTGGGCAGTGGATCTTCCGTGTAACCTGAACATCCACAATGAATTCTAATGGAATTAGATTACCTCTACAAAGGTGGAAAGCTGCCATCTTTTATTCAGCAATGTGCAGTGTTACCTGCTGTAATGCTTTTGGAGCACTGTACTGTGTGTTTGCTTATTTGGAGGACAGAGACAGGATTTCAAGAGTGCTTCCAGGATACACAGTGAAAAAGACCTCTGCTCCAAATCATTCTGTCTAAACAAACAGATGAAAGCACTTCTCTACTTGCAGTGTATTTTACAAATTGGCAAGCAACATGAGAAGAAACAGGGGACAGTGAGAATAAATGGTTTATCCAAGACACAGAAAATCTGTGCAACACCTGAGCCTCCTTGGCAATACACCGGATTCCTGCTAACTTCCTCACACAACCTGCAGCACCCAGACTGCTGAGCAAGAATTTACACAGGGCTTCACTGGCTGCTCTGGTGCTTTTACCTGGTGTTAATTCATGATAATTAAAACATGAGTACAGCACCAAAACACATAACACAGTCATATCTGGAGCTATTGAACAATACACCACCTGGTGTCTGATCTCCCTGGTAAATTAAAGACATTAAAGCTGCTCAAAGCCTTCACTCAGCTGCAATGCTGTCTGGAGTAAACCAAATGCAGCAGGAGGTCTGTGCTTTGCCCTGATAGTGGGAGAGCACTTTTCCTGGCAAGGGAGTGAAAGGGTTAATGTTCCACTCTTGGGGTAAGGAAGAGATGCCCTCTCTGTCCCCTAACACTGCAGTGGGTGCTAGCAGGCTGAGAAGAGACCACCAGGGCCAGGACCAAATGGAGAGCAGCTGATTAGACAGGCTGGAAAATGCAGGTAAAGTGAATCTGAAATGAGACAGTTCTTTTTGCATCCTTTGGGAACGAGGCACCAAAGGAAATGAGTTTATTTCTATCCCAGGCCTGACAAAGGAGATGTAACTTAAAACCACAGCACAGGTCCCAATAATCACAAATTCACTGTATTGAACTCATATCCTGAAGTATCTGTCAGACTTCTCTCTGTCTGAAGTGGCACCAAAAGACAACATTTGGTTCAACAAATCACCACTGTGAGCCTTGGGCTACAATCCCCAGCACACTGAATCAAATCCCATTTTCCTCTGTGTAATTTCTAAACTGCCACCTTGTCCAAATAGATGTTAATGGCTGCAAAATACAAATTCAAAGCTCCTATTTGAGAGCATAATTATGCTCCTTGTAAGTTCCTTATGCCATAGTTTAAATGAAACTCTTCTGTGTACTTTTCCAGCTCATCTTTTAACAGAGGTTCACGCTTTTAGATGCTGCTATGATACTGCCCCAGGAAAAAAAACCTGAGATTTCTTTCTCTGAGTGTAGCTAATTGCTGAAAGTGACAAGATGACAAGACAGAGAGAACTTCTGTAAAAATGCATTTCACATTGTGAATTCTGCATAATTTTTGCTAAAAATCTGCAAGGTTGATAATCTATGGAAATGGTTGTCACATGCAAGTACCAAAACACTGCAGTTCAGAGCTCATGCTTTTTTATTGTGGTTTTTTTGGGGGTTTTTTTGTTGGTTTTTTTTGCAAAAAAACCAATGGAGAAGCTTTTTTAAAAATGTTGGTGGTTTAATCCTAGTCTCTTGAAAAAAATCTTTTTATAGAAATATTAAGCCTCATCCTTGGAAAAAAAAAAAAGGCAAAAATTATCTCCTTGCTTTCTTCTTGTGCTTGCCATTTTTTCATCATCAGAACTTGCACTCACATGCCCAGATGAGCTATTACAGAATGATTTGGACTTTTCAGAACTCAGCTGATGGGGTTTAGTCAAGTAAACCAATGGCAGCTTTTGGACCCCATTCTAAGGAGTCCTACAGCACATTTCCACAGCAAGGGCACTTCTGTCACCCTGCTCTTTCTCATTTACAATACATATATAATGCCAAGATTCAAAATATCCAACTTCTCTCTTTACCATCATATAGTTCATTGCCTTGCAGAAACATCAACAAATTCAATTTTAAATAGTTTGTAAGAAAAAAAAGCAGAGTTTTTCACCTGTTGCTGTGATCTGGGCTACAACAGATAGAAACAATCACCTCTGGACACAGCAGGAAAATTAATATAATACAGTAATTTATGCCTCTAGAAGATGCCACAACTAGGTTTCTAAGTAAAACATGTAAACTCTGACAGAGATGAAATCTGGCCAGAATGCAGGGCTTCAGTTCTTGCTCTCAGCAAAAACTCTAGGTGAATTTGGCCCCAGGATATTCTCCTCTGCATTTTAGCTATCATTGAAATGCAGAGGCAAATATTAACAGTGTAATGGGACTGTTTGGCAATTTAGCACTATATTGATAAATGCAAGTCAAGCAAGGAAAATAAAACACAAGCAAACATGCAAGTGAGTTGATCTAAATTTAGAGCACACACTTTACCTCAGAGCTAAGGTTTATATTGTTTGCAGTATTTATTTCTGGCCCTGCACTGTGTGTGATTCATCCTTTGCTTTGGGCATGCACTTATGCTCACTTTATCTGTGTAACTTCCTTTATTCCAGAAATGCTTCTTTTAAAAATGACATGGGAAGTGGCTGGGCACTGTCCGACAGATCTAAATCCTGAAAGTGAACAAGGAAAAGAGGAAATGGGACCACAAACTGTTTATTTCACCTGTGTTTGTGTGGTACTGCATTCTCTGCAAGTGGTTGTTTAAGCACAACAGGACCCCCTATCAGTACATAACTACGATCAATAAATTGTTCTGACTTCACATACCAGGTAAGTAGAGTTCTTCTGTTTTGGAAAAACACAAAAACACCTTTGTCTGTAGTGAACTGAGTGCTTTTATGTAAATTTTGAAGCATTAATTTTATAAAGCTAACATGAAAATATTTTAGTTAAGCCTTTTTTTTCTCTTTGCTTTCTGAATATCTAATTGGCTCCCCCTTATCCCCGCCCCTCATGACAATAGTTGCTATCTTTGTTCAATGGGATACTATTCCTACTAAGACAACATGAGCTTGGAACAGCTGGAAATGCCAACCTGCTGCCACAAGGGCTGTTTTGACACCTGACACTGTCACCCCAGGACTGCCTGCTCCAGGGTAGATCCTTCTCACTGGAACCAAGACCTGATTGATGCTGTCCTAAAGAAAATGTGTTAAATATTCCTGCTGTGCTGGGAGTCTCGCTTTTCCCTGTTGACAAAAAGGGCTCCCAGCACAAACACAGTGTGGAGACAGCATGTAAAAATCTGTGTGAGTGCATCAGCTGACATATCCCACACGTTTTGAGAATTTTAAAATCTTTGTGAGTGCATCAGCTGACATATCCCACACATTTTGAGAATGTTACTTTGATTGCCCAGCTGTTGGGTGACTTTTCTTTGTTATTGTAGCTCCCAGTCTGAACTTCTCTTTGACTTAAGGGCCATCAGGAAGAATCAGTGCCTGCAGAAAGCAGCTAGCAATACAGAATTCTCAGGAATCACCAGTGCTAGAGGACATCCATTCAGGTGAATAAAGGACTTGGGTCTAGGTCAAAGGAAATAACTCTTCCAGAATGAACTTGTCTGGTTTCCTCCTAAGCAAACATTTGGTATGGAATAGAAATTATGTGGAGATGCTGTCTACGGTCCACAGATGATCTCTCCAGAGCTACCCAGAAAAAAGGAACTGGAATTTGTAAAAATATAAAGGTTTAACTCAGACTTGTGTATTATCTACAGGAAGAAAATGCTTTCTAGGGCAAAAAACCAAACCTGGAACTGTCAAACATCAACCAAAATCCTAAAGGGATGATAGGTCAGGAAAGTGTCCCAGAAAATGTTTTGTGTGTAAGTGTTTGCAATACTTAGACTTGGTCTTGGGTTTTGTCTATGTGTCTATATAAGTGAAATTTAAAAATGCATTTGCAAACTCTGTGTGAGACTTGCAAAGAACTCTGCAGGTGGATGACTGACTCAGGATAATTGTTTTATTTAGATCAGGCTCCATGGCCTTGCAGTGAGAAACTCCTGCCTGCTGAGGTTTCTCTCTCCTCTTTTGGCCCTGAATTGGCAAAGTCTCCTACTACCAGCACTGAGGTCAAGCCTGGCTGCAGGGCTTGTAGGAAGCCCCAGACTGGGGGCTGCTGCTCTGTAAGTTATGTAGTGCTACCACAAAAATAAATGTCAGTCCTAAATCTAAGTACTCCACATCTTAAACTCCATGTGGTGAATTCAGTGAGAAGGAGCTGAGGAACCACTAAATGTGATCAAAACAGCCATTTTGCTTTGTTAAGTGGAAATACAAGCTCTTTTATTTGCTCCCTTTGTTACTGGAAGAGATAATTTGCCTCCCACTCTGAAACATTTTGGAATAGAGTATCACGCCCGTTGTCTGGGCTGCACCATTGTTTCAGTCCCACTTTGATTGCAGCATCACTTCTGGAGACTGCTGTTTCCAAGGCATTGCATCTCTCACATGGAAATGTGAGGAATGGCAGATCCAGCTTCTCAAACACAGGAACTTGGGGTGTTCTCCTCTTTGCTCTGTATAAAACAGAAGGAAGCACCTCCCATGAGCAGGGAGATTTCTCTCTCCCTGACCAGGTGGCTGTAAAGCCCTCCCCCCTTTTATCCAGACTGATAATTCCTGACTATTCTTCCAAAATATTTTCAAGTAGTCTAACCCTTGGGAAACAAGTTAATATGGATTTCTACAAGTGTGCAAGCTCCAGCAAGTCGTTGCTCTTTTTTCCAGTCATATGCTTTTTGGCCATTTACATCTCTGCTATGTTACAAATTGCTTAATAATTGTTTTTGACAGGTTAAACTAGTAGTAAGAATAAAAGAAAATAATCCCAAGATAGTGAGCTGAACAGTTCAGTGGTTCTCTAACACATTACACTACAGGAAAGCCTTAAGGAGCAAACAAGATGGGAATCCCACAGACCAGGGTTAGATATAACACAGGTTAAACATGAACATTATTCCCTAACCTTATAACACCCATAGAAACCCACAACTCTTGTGCAGAATTTTAGATTTACAACATTAATAGAATAAATGCATTAGAATGCCGTGATTTGTGTTACTTGTCCATGGAAACAAATTCCTTTTTATCTCCTATGAGATCCTTCCCATAAGGATTTCTCTAAATTATACCTTCTGTCCTTCAGTGTTGTGGATTAATAATGCTTCACTAATGAGGATTAAATAGCTCAAGAACTCTGTGATGTGTGCAAACAGCAACACTGTAAGGCAAGATTTGCATTCAGAACCAAGAACTTTGTTCAATTTTCAAAAACCTGGAATTATGCTGCAGAACTTCTTTAGGCAAAATTTAACTGCCTTCAATAAAAGCTGTGCTTTTTCACTTGTAGGTTCATTACATTGAAGAGCAGAAGGGAGCAGGTTGGTCAGATCCCATGACAATCCCCCAGTGCCCCTGCAGTGAGCACATTAGCTTCTGCTTTTCTGAGATATCTGTACCCTTCTTCACCCAGAGACAGGAGAGATGGAGGCATTATCATTTCTTCTTGTCGTGCCTTAAAGTGTGAATGCAGTTTCTTATTTGCACTTGTTTGATTTCTTGTTGTGAGTCCAGTTGAAGTCAAACAGCCCTTAAGAAAAGACTCACAGACTCTTCCAGTCACCCATGTGCTGTCATCTGTGTGTGGTCTCCTGATTATTTCTTCCTTATACCAGGATATCTGGCCCTGGCCATGTTTGTTTGTTTTCCACCTGGAATCCAGCTTCTTACACCTCTCAGGTCAGGGTTTCCCATGAAAGGCATTACTGTCTTTAGCCTCACCAGGGTGGCACACCTGGGAGACACCTTCCCAGTCCTACCACCCATTTCTCAGCTCACACTTCATTCTTCCTCCTCCTCCTCCTGTCTGCTACAGAATCACCTTGGCAAATTGCACTGACTTTCAATTAATCTCCTGAAACATCCTTCAAGCTGCTCTTTTCCAGGGAATTCTCCCTTCTGCAGAAGCATCCCTCACAGGTTGTCCATTGGTTCTATTTTGTGCACGGGCTCAGATTTATCGAATAAGCTTCAGAGCAAACTGGGATACCCTGCCCTCATGCAGACCACTGCCCCAGGCTTTAATCCATGTACTTGCAGCTGGATCATCGATGAAAATGTTCAGCAGTTTCAGATGCTGTTTGAACCGTTTGAAACACATCCAGGTTTTTCTGTTTCCCAGAGGGGATGCCCAGCTCCAGCCCAGGATTAGCCCGAGCTGATCAGTCAATCTGCTGCATTTTGTTTAATGTTCCCCCAGTCAACCTCCCTGGAGGAGTTTGAGAGTTTTGAAATAATTACCAATGATATCTCGTTTTTGAGATCTGCTAGCTCATTTTCAATGCATGTTTCACTGAAGCTGCAGAGTGCAAAATTTTTCATGAGAATATAAGAAAAATATTATCAATATCTATACAACAGCCATTATCAACACATTTGTAATCTCATTCAAAATCAGGCTTGCTGCATAAGCTATATTTCTCAGAAAAACTGTGCTGATTAACGTTTATTATGTTTCTGTCCTTTGAATCTCTATCATTTAAATCCCTTATTAACTTTTCCATTATTTTGCCAAAGTAAGAATGAGAATATAGTTTTTCACCCATGTCAAGTTTTTCAAAACTTTGGAAAATGCCATTACAGTAGCTGCTTTACCCTACATTTCATGATTGTAAAAGAGCATCACAAGGCCAGAGGTGCCATTTTAAAAATCCTCTTTTCAGTTTTGTAGAGTGCAAGACAACCAGGTCTGCTGCTTCAGGTCTTCCTGCTGTGATATCAACCAAGAAATTTCATTGAAAATTTTTGAATCACTACAGACAATTTTGCTGTCTTTACGTGCAAACAGCATAACACTTGAGTGGGATCTGAAGGATTAGGTTGAGATTTGACTGGAATATTCCATTGTATCACATGGCTGTATTTAATTTCTAAGATCTGCTTTTCTCTGTCAGCATAGTAAATGGCTGGATACTACATTCCTACTGCAATCAACAGCAACAGTTCTTCAACAGGTCTGGGTGCAACCCCAACTGAATTATATGAATGAAAAAACTGCTGAGCGAGTGTTCCAGCTCCCCCACATCTCCTTACTATTCCTCACCTAACAGTAGGGAGCCAGCGTGTGGAAAAGATGAATCACTTCCATTTGCAATTTGAGCAAACTGGTGTATTAGCTGTGCTCAAGGCTTTTTGATACTTGGGCTGATGTGAGTCTGTTTTGGTAGGAATGCAAAGAGAGAAATGTAGGCTGCAGATGCCAGGTTTCTACTTTATGTCACTAAAGTCCTCCTAGTTTAGCAACATCTGCATAAATTAACACACACTGAGGCCCGGTAACCTGCTGCCCAAGCACTGCAGTGACAATGTGGAAGGATTCTTCTCTGAGCTCTGTTGTTCTGGCTTAGGCTGCTCATAAGCACAGTTGTTTGCTTTTGCAGCAATAAAGGATTAAGTCTTTCATGTTCTGCTGAAATAAGCCTGCAGTCTTTATGCTGCAATGCCAGAGTACTTCATCAGAAGCACAGACTTAGCAAATCACACAATAAATGTGTTATCAGTTTCACCTTATCAGAAAAGTTAACATGAGCACACTGCTAGGAAAAATCTGGCTGGTTTTAGTGGTACACAGGCTGTGTTTTCAGCACCAGTTCTGATCCTGAAGTATTCTGTAATGCCCAAAAGATGGCATGTTAAGTGTCTCATTTATGATAAAGAAGTGTCAGTATAAATTCTGAAGCAAAAATTAAAAAGCTGGCTTTTTTGTCTGACAGTAGATTTTCAAACAACATACTTTGTACTGTGGTCATGTTTCAGTGCTGAGCTGTACAATTTATCCTACAGATGTCATTGCACTATCTCAGATTACTGTGAACTTCAGACATTGGTATAAACATTTTGTTAACTTGTTCTAATGCATTGCTGCTGTAATGAAGGTCTGGAAATAGAATTGATTTGGCTTGAATGTATAAGTAAGATATTCCTCAATTGCCTCAGAGGTTAAAATGCTGTGAAAAAGAAAACTTTCAAGCCTTTAAGGGAAAATGAAAGTTGTTATGTGGAGATTTTAGACTCAAAGTCAGGCATGTAAGAACTGACATTCCTTGCTGTGACACAAGCTCCTGGCGTCAGGCAGCTCCCTGCCAACAGGGCTGGGCTGGAATTCCTGCTAAACATCACACAGGCAAGAACTAGAGGCAATCACCTGAAGCAATCACCTGCCCCTTGGACTCTGCAAGACAGGCTAAGGCTGCCCTTGAGCAAGATTCACCAGGAAGCCAACTAGGGCAGGAGGAGTGTTGGGGCAACAGCCTCTTGCTTTCAGGGCCACATTGGGAAAGTCAGTTCCACCTTTGGCAGCACCATCAATCTCTGAGATCCACCCTGCTCCCCAGGCTCCAGTCCCAGCCTGGGCTCCCCTGCCCCATGGGCAGAACTGGGGGGTCAGTAACATGGGCTTAAACCAAAATCACTGCACCCTCTGAGTGGTGCTGGTTAGCACAGGGCAGTAATAAACAGCTTTAACTCTGGTTTACAGTGGGTTACACCCTTAGAATAAGGTACCTTGCCTAAGTGGAGGCTGAGCCACAGCCTTGTGGCTGGAAAAGTGGCAGAACAGGCACTGAGCTCCTTGTTCCAGCTCCATGAGTGATCCTGGGTATTCCACAGCACTCAGCTACTTCTCAGATTAAAGCAGAAGGAGAAGGGAAGAACTGGCACTGTCCTCTAGGGACATTTGGCTTCTTATGTTAATGCTGACAATTTTAATTACACTTATCTTTTTTATTCCTCTCTCCCACATTGCAGAAAGCGTAGCCAGCTCAGTGGAGAAGCAGAAGCAGACTGGGAGCAGCAGGCATCTGCTTTCCCTGGAGGAGATGAAGAATATTATTTACCTATTGAACAGTAATATAACCTTAAGTAAGAAAATGCAGATTCAATTTAATAACCAGCTAGGAAAATGCTGGATCCAGAGGGCCACAGAAGAGTTTGGCAAATGGTTTTTCCCACGTTTTTGTGTGTATGTATCAGTGGTCATCTCTGTACAATTTGCAAAGTCTGCTGTTCATTTCAGATAGCTCTTGCCATTTCAGCTCTGGCAAAAAATCTTGCTTTTTGTGCCTCTATGAAGTATTATTTAAAAGTCAAAGAGTTATGGTTACCTGGCAACCTATGAATGATGCCTTTGGAAAAGAAACCTGGAAGAAGGGACCTATTGAATATCAGTCATCTTTCTACATTGTAAATGAAGCTCTCTCACAAATGATGTCAAGTGTAAAATGGGTCTTTCCACTCTGGGACTTGTTTAAAGTTAGAATTCTTAGCAAAATACAAAAATATAAATATATTTATATGAATAAACAAGGATGGTGAAACCTCTTCCACTACCCTAGCCTGGCTGTAACTTCACCTGAGCTGAAAAAAGGTTTTGCTCTTTTTGCAGGTGTTTAATTAATGAATTAATTTGACCATAAGAACAGTCAGAGGAGTATCCCTGAGTAACTGGTAACCAAGGCATTGCAGTTTTCTCCATTTTAGGATTCAGACCTGCACAGAAAGGCTGCCCTTACCCATCCCATCAGGACCTCACTGCTGGTGTCCAGTTAACAACACGTTGAGAAAACCCTTTTTCTTCCATTGCTGCTGTAATTCCCAAGCATAGCCTGAGTGCAGCTGTGAGCTGAGTACATTACAGGAGTTAGAGAAAGCAGGGTGGACACTGAAGGGTGAAATGCCGATTTCAGAGCTTTCTGAACCAGGTGGAGAGCTGAGCACCAGGGCTGCCCTCCTCTCTTGCCATTCCTTGCTGAGCACAGGAGGAAGCTCAGGCTGTTCTCTGCAGATGCAGCAGCAGCAGCACCCTCCCAAGCAGCTGAACACATCCAGCACACAGATGTCTGCTTTGTATTAATATAATTTCAGATGTACATTAGAGGGGCAGATGTACAAACTGGGATTACATCCAAATTGTCATTTAAGGGGGTAAGATAATCAGTAAGAATTTATTCCCTTTTATTGTTGCTCATTCTTCCTCCTGCTCCTTAAAAACTAAAGCAAGGAAAACACAGAAAATTAAAAAAACTCAACCTTTTGTAAAATACAAAACAACAAAACAGAAAAGATCTAAACAAAAGAAACAGACTGAAGCATCACAGTGGATACAGCTCTATGGCATATTACTGAAGACTTGATTGTCTCTGGAAGTGCAATGGCTTTTGAAGTAAACAAACATTTAAACCTGCCGCGTTATAAAACGACCTTATTTAACTGAGGGTCAGACCCCTCTTAACAGGTGGTGCCTATAAAGAAGAGAAAGGTCTTAAAATGTGTTTAAATATTTATTTTCACAGATGCTATCAAGAGTTACCCCTCCCCTCCCCCAGCGGTGCCTACTCCCTGCCCTGTGGCTTGAGAGCACCTTGGCAATGCAGAGGTCAGACAGGACATGGTGTTTGTACACTCATTTCCCACTAATGTAAGCAATGAAGCAGAAATAATACAAGTTCAAGTCCCTGGTAAAATTCAGAGTGCAATGGTCCTGCATTGTTCCTGAGTGCACACTCTTATGAAAAGAGCTGTAAGACTGCTAGAGATTTTTTCACATGTTCTTTGTGAATTGTATAGATCATCAGGTACAACTGTAGGAAATAGACTGGAAGAGGAGAACAATCTCTACCTGGCTTAACCCCACATGAAACAATATTCTTCAGATTGTATTGGAATCATACAGAATAGTTACCAAAAAAAAAAAAATTAATAAAGGTTTCTTCCTGCTACTTCACTTTTGCTATACAAACAAGAACAATAAGAGGCTTTTCAGAGGTGCAATCAACATTCATTCTTCCTGGCCCTTGCTCTTTGAGGCCAGCTACAGAAGCTGCTGTGTTGGAAGATGTTAACAAGAAGGAGGGTTATTGTGAGGTTTGTTATCTACATTATAGCAATGGCAAGTTCATCAACAGAGACAGGAAAAAGATCTGCCAGAGCTACTGTTTGTTACACAGTACTTTCATCCCTGGAAAGGCAGCAGAACTGCAGAATCTTGTGGTAGAATAATGACAATAATATCAGACTCTATTTTTTCATCCCCCAAAAACCCAAGCTCCAAACCCGAAGCTGTTTTTCCATAGAAATGTCACATCCTGGAGACATCATAAAGCCCTTTTGATGACTGAGAGCTGTGATACTGAATTCATGAGAGCAACAGAGTGCTGGCCTGGGCTCCATTGTTGGTGAAATGGTGGGAAACAATCAGATCACTGCTGACAACTTAAAAGCTCAGCAGGAGAAATAAGAAAGTACAACAGGATTTCACAAATCACTAGGTCCATAGTGATAAAAATGTTTTACTTACTTATAGAGGAGGAAATAAAATTTTCCTAATCCCAAGGCACAGGCTGTGTTGTAGGTGGGTGCATTTGTCAGATCCAGCAGACATAAAACACTCAAGGAAGAAAAATAATCAAATTGGAAACAGCTGCAGATTACAGAAGTAACAAGATGAAAGTGTACCAAGTATCTTTCAGCTTTCAGAATGTGGAGATGCATGTAAAAAACCTGAACCCTCTCCTAGTCTGTATTATGTAAAGTTACAGTCCTGAACTCAAAGACCTTTTGTAAGATTCTTGCAGCTGAAATCCAAAATCCAGTTAATTTTAGCAGATACCCACGGGTATCCCGTACAGTATAATTAGTCAACTGGAAAATGGGGAGCAGAGAGAAAATATATTCTATTATATTTATTTTTACTTTCCTAAGACAAATTTTAAAAAAAGCACGAGCACATTAAACAAACATATATCAAATAACATCAGGTACACTTCTTCAGAGATTTCAACAAAAACATTTAACAGAATGCAGCTGAATGCCTACAGTATAGTATCTGCACCATGCAGTGCAATAATTATGCACAATTAAAACCTACTGTGCAATTTTGTTGCCATAAAAGCTCTCTGACTCACACCAATTGAAATATCTAAAACGACCTACTACAGAATCACTTCCCACAATTAAATGCCAATTCACAATTTCACGTCTTTTGGCCAAAATACATTTCCCAGTTTGGTCTGATCTTTTCACAGTTGTGGTGTTTAAAGCTCAGGCTCTGAAAAAGTAAGCAAGAATTAGCATTAAAATAGCTTGGAGAACACTTCCAAGTTTCATTTCTAGGAAACACGGCTCTCATTCCCATCTTGGAGGCTCAGAATAGGTACTGAATAATTAAGACCCTCATGAAATTTTGCAAAAATTCTTAGAAATATAGGAAAGCTGTGTTCCCACTGTTCGAGAATGAATAGCAGCATGCACATTTATTTGTATGAAATCCACAGTGTAAGTGCTGGTTTATGTTTGTTACTGGCTGCCTGACAATTCATATGCTTCCTCTGCAGAATGCATAACAAAATGTAAGAAATTTAAGGCTTGTAAGTCTTAAATCAAAAGTAAAAGAACTCTCAGGAGACAGAAATTTCCACAGATCCCAAAACTGACTAAAGGGCACTGTGATGGGAGCTGGAAAGGGAGAAATCCCAGGAGAACACAACAGGTATTTTAGCCTCATTTAGTGGAGAGCATCTTAGATCTAAAAGTGATGTATAAAAAGATATATGGTGATTATATTATATTTATGGATGTCCAGAGTGTTCTTTTATCTCCATCACCAAAAAAGGTGTTTTCCCACTGGCTTCAGTGAGGTCATAATTTCATTCTTTGGAAAGTTTCACACTGGGCCTCAAGGGATCCTGAATAACATAGCTCTCACACAGAAAAAAAAAAGCTCACAAAGGGTCAGCTACTATTGATGATAAAAATGTCAAATTTTTACTGCAAAAATATTATTTGGTCTAAATTTATACAAAGAAATAAATATTATCAAGAAGGGTGTTCTGATCACGAGTAAAAATCAAAAGGAGAATCAACTAGAAAATGAGTGAAATAAGATATGCCAAGATTAAAAAGAGATCCTTTAAAAATATTTAGATGTGGCAGTTAGTTATTTACCAATCCCTTTGGGGTAGTTTTGTTCGAATTTTGTTAGGCACCCATATAAAGCAGAACTCAAAACAATTTGCTGCTTCTCCTGACCTGCCTTCCTCAAGGGCTCCTGAGATAGTGGGACACCAGATCGGATCAACCTCACATTTGAAGAAATCCTGACCAGACACAGAAGCAAAGATAAAATAATCTGAAATACTATCTCCACCAGCTTGAGACACCTCCATGCCACCAGGCAAGATTTTTAATTCCTGATAATGTCCTGTCCTTGAAAAGTATCCTTTTCCTTCTATAAACTGCTCTTCTTACTGCTCCCTTTTCTCCAAAGAGAACCTGGCTGAGGCTGCTAAGCCAGTGGCTTTGGGAGCTGAGGGACAGCAGAGAAGCCCCAAAGGCAGCAGCAGTTCAAAGCAGCCTGGCTTTCATTCAAGACTTGCAGTCTCAGAGTGGCTCCAGGTATCTGCTGTCACTGTAATTCTTCAGCTGTCAGGCTGCAAGCAAGAGTTACCTCTAGACAAGGATTTCTCTTTTTTCCCTGTTATTTTCTATATGTTTGTTTAACTTAGTTTAAAAAAAAAAAAAAAAAGATTATTTTTGGAGCAACTTTGGCTGTTTGAATTCATTTGCTTTTTTATACAGAAGAGCAGCCTATACTTACTACTAGCATATGTGATGGATGCATTATTCTTCCTTGGTAAAAAAATGACTACATATATTATTGCTAAATTATTTTGTATTTAATACTTTGTATTTCAGGTTATTTAGCTCCCCATTCTATATCTTTTTTTTTTTTTTACTGAAGTAAAAAGTTTGTGTGTTTGTACAAAGAAGCTAAGGTCTCTTCCTTGGAAAACCATGATCCCAGGGAACATGGAGCTATTAGGTTTGTTTTTCTTTCAAAGTACACTTATTGCATCAAAAATTACAAATGCTATTACATTCAGTCACGTCAGGCCTGGCTTTGCAAGACAACACCATGTCCTGCAAGAAAGGGCGAGAAAGGTTTTGAATTTTAAAATTCAGTGCACACAATTTAAAATCAGAGAGCCCAGCAGACACGAAGTCCTTGTCTGCAGTCCCAGAAAGGCAGGATTTGGGGCACAGAGCTCTGCCCAGACAGGCAGACAGCAGGAGCAGCTGTAGGGGACACACTGATCTGTCACCTTTTTGCCCCAGCTCGTGGAGGCTCAGGCTGGATTGCTGGGGAGGGAGTGGAGGCAACACCTTTCCTCCTACATCCCTGCGAGCAGCTTAAACCCCCCAAGGTGCTCCTGACCAAAGCCAGGCTCAGGCTGGAGTGTTTAAGCACAGAGCCAACCTCTCAACCTGCAACTTGCAGCCTGAGCCTTAAAATCTTCCCAGCACAGGGACAAGCCCAAGCCAGCACTTGCCCAAGCAAGCCAAGGCAAGCCACGCTGCCATTAGCAGCTCAGCAAGAAGTGCTGGGGTGAATTCTCAGGGTTCCCAAAGAATACCAGTGCCCCAAGCACTGCAGGATGTGTGGGAGCAGAGCAGCTCCTACACGTGGACCAAGCCCCCAAAGTAGAAATCTCTGCAGTGTTTTCCTGACCTTGTCACATTTTGTCAGCTCTGTGGGGTACTATCTCCACTAAAGCCAGAGGTAAGATCAATTGAGCAGGCATCTATGGGAGGGAGGGCACACTGTTATGTCCAGATGAACCAAAATCAATGTTAAAGCCATCTCTGGAGAGCACATAAGTAAATCAGCATGAGAGAGCACCAATATGAGCTTATGTTAGTAAGATTATGATTTCAAGGCTGTATTTTGGCAGCTCCCTGAGAGCCACTTCATGTCACTTGGGCAACAGCAAAGCACTGTGTCCATGAGAACCCCTGGGAAGTGACAACTGAAGGACAAGGTTATGGAAAGACACAGGGTAAGACATTTCTTTCTGGGACAAGACTAAAGTAACAGAGCTGATCCCATGGTTTTCCCAGCCTCATCACTCCACACTGTGCTGTGAACTCACACCCCCAGCCACACCTGAGGGCCTGGGACTGACATCCTGCTGCTCACCTGGCCCTGCTGGCATCAGAGATCTGAAGCACAGTTGCCAGGGCTCCCTCTCACAGCTGGGGACTCCAAAATCCTGCAGAGACAGACTCCAGAGCACAGCCCAGAACTCCTGGTGCCTGCTGCTCTGTGCCAGACACAGACAGCTCCCAACAGCTCTGCCACACACCCCACCCTGGGCACAGCTCAGCCCAGCAGGGACACCTGGGACCCTCCAGGGGATGAGGGGACAGGTGTGGGACACAGCCTGGAGATGCCCAGGGTGGGAGCAGGGAAAGCAGGCACTCAAAAAGGAGGACATAGTACAAAGTCAGCCAGGAGATGAACACAGCCCTAAAACTGTGTGAATTTAGCAAGAACTCCTCTGAACTAAGTGCCTGAGGTGATTAGAAAGGGTGGCAGGGTTTAATAGTTAAGGACTGTATGGGATAACTGTACAAACACACCAACTGGGATCTGTCTTTGCCATAATATTTGCGCTTAGTTTCTATTATGCCATGCAGAATTGTAAATTCTGTGCATTTATGTCTTTCAACACCATAAATATTGCATGTGATTGCTTTGTTATTGCACCTTACACACCTGAACCTATTTCCTAAAGTGAGTTTCAGTGACACAGTGTGATGATCTATTAATCCATTATTGCAACATGTGCATCCTCTCCCTTTCTCCCTGGCCATGTCTCTAAGGAGCAATACTGAGCTGAACACCAGGTATTGTGTCAGATAACAGGTTCAGCTTCCTGCCTTTATTTGTATTTTAATAATTTGGATATTTTAATTATTGCCCATATTACTATTTGGATAAATCAACTCATACAGTGTATATTTGATAACATGATTTCTGGTTAATAACTGAACACCTGAAGAGTGAATCAGTTTCCTAATTCTTGAAGGATCCTTCACAAGAAGGTGTATTCACCTTTCTTTCATTGGGATGAGAGATAATTTTATTGGGTGAATAAAGCTTGAGTCTGCATGCCAGACCAGCCTGCTAGTCTGGAAAATTCTATACAGCTGTTTGAGCAAGATGGACATTTACAGGCCATGGACCACAGCCAGGCAGTTCAATTAGTTGTATAATCTTCCTCTCAAGCAACTGCAGGCAAAGAAATTTTGCCAGACCTGGATTTGAAATAATAGAACAGATGACCAGCAAAGGAGGCTATGACTAAAACTATCACACAAATTAAGAGTAAATAATTATTGCACTGTACATAACTGATTCTTGAAAGGATGTTCTGCAGACAGAAAATAGCAGCAAGGATGTATTTACTCTGCAAAAGATTAAGACTAATGACAGGACTAGAGACTAGAACTTTCTTCAGAAAAATCAACATTATTAAGGGTCAAGGACAGTCTGCCCTTCTGTTCTCTTGGCATAATTTGTAAAGTCCCATCCAGATATTTATAACCAGAATGTAGCCATGAAATCACTAACCCCAAGATCTATACTTTAGTTACTATTAGTAATAATGCTAATATCATTCCAAAACCAAAGAATTTTGGGAAATATTAAAAAACTCCATTCCAAGTACAGTGCAGAGAAGAACTGAAGCAGTAACTAAGAGAGAAATTGAAAGACAAAACTTAAAACTCTGTGTTGCTCTTGGGCTGATGGACAACAAAGAAGTCACATTAAATATAAATAATTTGTTCATGGGATCCACATTGGCTCATGCAATCAGAAAGGGGCAAGACATTTCTCTTGTTCCTACTCTTACTGTAACAAGCCTCAGGTATCTCTCTTTCTTCTAGCCACAAAAATTTCAATTTGGTACAGAAAAATCTACAGAAAAAGTTACAAAATCAAATTAACAGAGCGCGATCCCCTAAGGACCCCATTTAGAGACAATTATTTACCCATTGTAGGGATTAACTGCAGATTATCCATTAAAATCAGATTTTTTCACTGATGTAAATTAGCACAGCTAATTAGCACAGCTCCATTCACATAAATGGGGCCATGCCTTTGACTCCCAGTTGAGGACCCAGCCTGCAACATCTCAGAAGTGGGATTTTGTTCACCTGAACAGAGACTCGATGGGATGCCTCCGAGCAAAAAGTTGTAAGCCGGTGTTCACAGCAAGCCCAGTTTCACATCACACCTGCTGAGATGTTTCAGCTACCCTCAATTCTCCAAAAAAGCTGCTTTGTCTGCAAAGGAAGGTAAAAAACCCTGCCAGTACAGCAGCAAATTAGAAAGGGGGGAATGGGACACCCTATATTTAAAGCCCACAAAGGACAGGGAAATCTCAGCTCAGTGGGACAGTGAACATGTGGGCGAGGGGTAATTTTTTTAGATGTTTCTTCAGAGGGTTACAATTTCTATGGAAGTGCTTATACTTTCTGTGAAAGACACACATTTCAGACTCCCAGTTTTTGGAAGCAGACTATCTCCAAGGAGTAACTTGGCGCATCTAAAGAAGTGACAAAGAAAAACACGGTAGGTTTGTGGGAGTAACATGTGATTAAAAACCAAACAAAAAGCACAACAGGGTACCACTAACCAGCAGAGTCCATTTACCAGTGGAAGAATTTCTCCTACCTAACCTGAGTTTGGTGATTTGCAGAATGCAGGAAGAGCATTTTTAGAGGTCCATGTAATAGGTTTAGAGGCAACAAGGTGGCTCAGAGGAAGCAAATGTTCAGACTCAATAGATTGTGGGTGGAGAGTGATGAAATTATCACTAGTAGGATGTTTTCAAAATGTTTTTCACTATGTGCAAATTTTTCTAGGACAGAAAAATATATATGCAAACATCTCCTGGGTGTTTCAATGCTGCAAGGTATGTCTGGTCTAAGGGGACAGAACATAAAAATTATTTCACTGCTCAAAGAAGGAATAGCTTAGAGAACAGTAA
>VRYO01002782.1:25696430-25730083 GCA_009812075.1 Sialia sialis | reverse complement strand
GGGGACTGGTTAAGGACTTTGGGAAGTGACCTGACTGCTCGAGGGGCACAGGTCAGGCAGGGCAGGAGGAATCAGGGAGATTTAAGGGAATATGAGAGACATGATGGCAATAATTGCTGCAGAAAGCTGCACTCCCATGTCATTAGGAATGCCTCAGTTCTTAAGGAAGCAACAGCTACAGCTTTCAGTCCTGGCTCTGAAATAACTGTGCCAACAATTTGTTGCCTTGCTTTCATCTCCTAAAAATGAAATTATAACCATTACCATGATTTTAGGCAGGGGAAAACCCAAACCACTGGAAGGTGAAGGAACTTTCCCAAGTATAATCAGTAATGTTCAGGAAGGGGAAGCGGTAGTATCGTGTCCACTCACAATACTCAAAGCAGCACATAAAAGACTGGGTCCTTGGAACAGGGCAGATACAGAAGGACACTACGGAATTGACTGCAGGGCTCCAGAGCTTCTCTAAGAGTCCATTCTGTTTTGATTTTACACCCAGCAACCTTTACCTTGAAACTATTATCCTCTCCTGAAAAACCAAACCAAGCAAGAAGCACAGTGTTTTCTGAATATATAATAAAATATTGTTATGTGGAACGAGCAGCTTTGTTAGAGTTCTCTTGGAGATCTACTTCAAGGCCAACATACACTTCAGATTTAAATAGTCGGGTATGTGAGGAGGAATTCACAAAGCCAGGATTCTCAACTCCTCTGTACTTGTGCTAGGGTGACTCTGCTGCCAGTTTTTCAAACAATTTAGAATTGAACTGTCTTTTTTTAAACCTGTGAGAGGAGAGGGTAAAAAAAAAAGGGGAGGGGGAAATGAAGAATTTCTAAAGGGAGACATAAATATGTCAGTTTTAGAAATCGTCTGCAAAAGGGAGGAGGTAGGTTGGCAGGTATAATGGCAGACCAGAGCCAGAAAGCAGAGATACATCATTAAAAGCATTAACTAGGTGTTTTGAGGAATTACTTTGTCAGGGTGCCAATATGACATTACTATTATTTCATGACAGACTCATGTGTCACCAAACCTTTATATCATTTAGACCCCTAAAAGCAAATTAGTGTTTTTTAAAATAATGAAACACTTCTACCATTTCAGTTTTCGGGTGTTTTGAAACTTTTAATCCATGACAATCTGCAGCTGATTCATCCATTATTCAGAGAACAGCTGAGACTCTCACAGAATTGTTCTGTCTTGAAGCTTTATCAAGAACTCACTGTCTTACCCTACCTTTGAGTACAAAAGGAGCAGACAAGGACAGGGATAATTTCAGCTCAGGCTGACTCCTTTTGCAAGAGCTCAGGTATACCTCATTTACTGGAAATCCATTATGCATCTACTTCCAAGGGGCTGCTCATTCCCTTCCATGGCTCTCCATCAGCTCCTGACAGATCATCACTTCGTTCTTTTCTTCTCTAGGTTAGGCTGGTCCTGATTGCCCCTTTGCATCTCAGAGAGGACACTGGCTTAGTCCATGACCATTTTCTTGAGAAAAATATTCCAGTGACACTGTGTTTTACCCTAGGAACACATTTTCCAGGAGCTTCTCTTCCTACACTTGAAACTCACTATGGACAACACATTCCTGTAGGAAGAGTAATGAATCCAACTCCATTTTTAAGCACTGGGAAAAACATCACATGCAAAAGAGTGACAGATGGAGCTGTATCAGCTTTTACCTAACAGTGAAAGGGGAGAAGTAAGTCTCAGCACTTTTGTCAAAATGTGTTTTTAACAAAAGACATGTGTTAAATTACCAACACATATCCATAATATTTTTAAATATTTATACTACAAACTAATGACACCCTCTCAATTAGTGAAAAGTGTCTTCTGTACTCTCCTTTGTGAGGAGGGAAACAAATAAAAAGGCAAGGAAGACTTGGGGTGAAGTGTGCATAAGACTCAATCCCATCCATCATGGTCCTTGCATCAAATTTTATCTCCCTTTGCCCTAAGACCACCACATGTCCCATGGTCAGAAACCTCTCGTGGGGCACCACTTTCCCGTTTTCCTTCAACACTACAGCAACAAAAGCCATCTGCTTCCAACTAAACTTTATTTTCCTTCCAAATGGACTTTAAAAAAAAAGAGTAAATCTACTGGCAGATAAGCTTCCTTCTAAATGGGAACACTCTTACAGATAGACAGAATGTTCCTTTATGTTTATGAAGCTTCTCCAGCATTGTGTGAATGCACACTTGCAGTGTAATCATCAGTTCTCTATCACCATTAGCAGCAGAACCCCAGTAGTTAAATCAAAGCAGCCTGGAAAATGCCCCAACACTGGAAGATTCCTACAAAGAAAAGCCAATTTAGATAATTAAGGAATCTTTATGATATGAAGATTTTCATCTCCCAGCAAATTATAACACATTAGGTAATACTGCCAAAAAAAAGTCCTGAAAGCTTCCAAAGCCACAAACTAGAACTGGCTTTTCTTTCACATGATCTTGAAATAGTGGCTGGGTGATAGAGCAAAGGGAAGTCAGGAGAAAAGAGGAAGAGTTCCCATTGAAGTACAAAACTATTGGAAACCTTAAGTTTTGTCCAAGTATTTTTAAATCAATATAAATGGAATATACTTGGGTTGCATATATAAATAAAACCCATGAATGTCTCCCACATACACACTGTTGACAGAAAAAGAAGTTTGAAAATGGGGTTTAAATCATCCTTTTCAGAAGCTTTAAATCTTACCTTGCAGCAAGTGACACTGAGCTTCTGGCAAGTGGCAGTTTCATGCATGAAATGTGTCTCCTAAACTGAAGAGCATACAGAGTAGAACAAGATAACATGTCAACAAATTACATCCTAAAGACTGAAAGCCATCCAGAGAGCCTGCACTGACTGATTCCTTCCTATACAGAAAAGTACCAGGTGTCAGGATGTCACAGAGCAGAGTTTAGATATTAATAGCCTAACAGAATAACAATACACCGATTCACACTGTGGAGAAGGAAAAAAACCCCGAACAAATACCCACAAAACAACAAAAAAAACCAAACCACAAAACAAGTTCTCACCTCAGCTGGTTCCCTAGGAGCTCCTTCTGGGCCCCCACACATCTTTATCAAAGCCTCCACTGCAAAACTACTCCCTGTGGTTCTGCCTCCACCTGCCCCAGCTGTCCCTTCAGTACAACACACCAAGCACTGACAGAGCCTAAGAACTCGACACATTTTAGGGTTTTGTGTTTTAGTGGCAGTACCTGCCAAACATTATTCCAAATTTCACTTTATCTCTACAACTTAAAAGGGAGGAATCACACAATGACTGGGATTCCAGCCACCAGTTAGGACACTGGAAAAAGAACAGGATTGTTATTGCGAACTTGCCTTTGAAAGTATATAGGAAGTTTTCAAGTCAAAGTGCCTCAAATTCTTAATTTGAGCTCCACAATTCCTGTTGCTTGTCAGGGAATATGAGATGAACGCCTTAATTAGTTAGTGGCAAAGCAAGCATTCCCTTGTTTTAGTGTAAAAAGCTGCTTCTTCCTATAGCTATGTAGTAATATTTATGATCTCAGTAAAAAAGAATGCAGCTGTAGTTAATCCAGAAAACTCAGAAAAGCCTATGGTAGATTTTTTTTTTATTTTTTTTTTAATGAAGTATTTAGATAACTGCCTATCATCCTCGAAGTTTTAATAATTAAAGACACTGAAAGTTCAACTGCAAGAAGAAAGGTCGATGTCTGGCCCTGGTTAACCGCGGGAATCAGGGATGATAAACAGGTAAATTAATTGTCTTTTCCCGGCTTATACAGTAATTGTGGAGCAGAGCCGGGATGGGCACGGCCGGAGCTCCCCCTGCTGCTCACAGCTGGGCACACTTTGCTATCCAGGTTTCATAAATTCAGGTGTAATAAAAACCACCCCGGACAAGACACCAAAATTGGTGCTTGGCTGCCTGACTGTCGTGGTTTAAACCCAGCCAACAAGCCAGCCCCACAGTGACCACTTTTCCTTAACTGATGACATAAAACGCATTAAACAGTAACCCAAACCAAATACCAATTCCTGTTAAGAAAATAAGATTCATAATCTTTATTGTTTACTTACATATAATAAATATAATACAGAACAAAAACATCACACCCATTGATTGCATTACACAGGCTGTTAATCAGAATACATTACATTTTCTTTTCATTAGCCCTTTTATAGGGTTTTGGTACTGGATATTAGGAATTTCAATTTATAAACCTTTTAACATAAAAACAACCTTCTAATTTCCACCTTCATGCATGTTTCAAATATTCATATATATACTGGTTTTGTTAAAAATATATAAGCACTGTTCAGTATTTGCAATATAGGACTTCAATTTCCATTCATTAGATCTCTAGTAATATAGAGAATTTCAAAATAATATCTTAAATCTGATTTAATTAAAAATACTTATTCTACATTTTTTATTTAACTGATCTCCCATCAGAAAATGAAGTGACAGGACAAAGACATCCCAGGCAAAAGCCACTGTTCACTTTTAGAGAACAAAGGGTAAAAGCTCTGGTTCCTGCTTCACCAGTATTATCCTGGAATGACGGAGACACAATTTGGTATAAAGAGGGCAGGAGGAAACCAGAGTTTCTGAACAGATATGCATCTTCATTTCAGATTTACCACTGCCATCCTGCTGTTTTCTTGGCTTAAAAATCACTGCATCAAGCCCTGATATATGTTTTTCTCTGCATGAATATCCTTACCATTAAATGGAAATTAGATTAAAATGCTACATTTCTTTTTTATCAAAAATAGATCAAGGTTTAACACACTCTGAAATCAGGTTTTCAAGTGCAAATGCAATACACATCAGCAATTCATGTTCTGCTTTCACTGAGGGAAATGGTTAAGAGATGATGCATAAAGATGTTTAACAGAGGATACTTGGATATCTGGAACTTGCTGTGCTCCCAGAACATCTGAATTATCAGCAAACTGTACGGACTTCAGGGAAAAAAAAGTTTTCTTCAGGTGAAAGCTCTTCAGTTAAAGCAGCTTCCACTTTAAAATGGAACTGAGAATTCTGTGAACCTCACTATAACATGCAATGCCAGAACAACCATCAAAACTACAACTTTTTGTACATCTTTTAATGCACTCAGGTTTCAGGAGTTTCATAAACAATTTTTTTTACTAATAAAATATCTAATATCTAATAATATCTACTTCAAAGAGATCTTACATGAATTTTAAATCATTACAAACACCCTTTCAGCTCTACAATGCTGAAGTTGTACCTCCTACTTAGTACATTTCTCTAATTCCATTCAGGTAATGTCAACTCCAACACCTGGCTGCACTTTCCATGTAGCCTTGTGTAAACAGCCTCTCATGAGTGCCAATTAACAGAGCATTCCTTTGTAACTGCATTGGATGGACCAAACCACAAACAAAAAATACCTCCTAAGTCTCCAAATACAATTTTTATTTTTAACAATCACAGGGCTTAATTTAAGCCTTCAGCTTCAATATAAAATGATTATTTAAAATACCTACTTTCTGCATTAAATCAAGATCAACCAGAGATCAATCCAATAAACTACTGCCCAAGCACTTCCTATGTGGAACTGGGGTATACAAGAAATTACCCCAATGATTTTACAGCATGTTTCTTACTTTCCTACTAATATTTGTGATTTTCAATTAACATTTCAGTTTTAAATTTTAGTAGGTTTTTTTTTTCCTTCTCTAACAGGAAAGGGACAATGTTTGGCTGGAAAGCCCCTGCTGTACCCCTAGTTAGAGGAAAAAGTAGATTCTGAAATATTTTAGAAATTACTCATTCTGGCAGTGGAACTAACTTGATTGGTATGCAAGGGGTCAGATTTAGGTAGAAGAGAAGCATCACCTGTGACACTGGCAAGGAAGACTTGTGGACTGGTAACATCAGTAACACATTGACTGGTATCATTGATAAAAATACAATCATTTGCATATAATAAAATTAGTTCTGTGCTAAATGGATAAATCCCCTCAGCTTGGTAAGTATGGGGGTTTCGTTGGTTTTATTTGGTTGGGGTTCTTTAAAAAAAAAGGTGGGTAAAAAATCAGGAACATACATCAAGAACTATGGAATAAACAGCCCTGAATTTTTATTTCTGAAGCCATTTCAGTTTCCAGTCATATTTCTTCTGTGGAACATAAAGAAAATTAGTGCACCTTCCCTGAAAAAACCTTCAAAAGTTTATTAATAAAAGAAAGGGAACATTGGATGCAACTTTATAAACTGAGATGCAGTTAAAGGACTCTGAACTTGTAGGACTGAACAGCTGCTTTCTACAAAAATCCTCAGAGAAAAGCCCTTTATGCTTTTTAAAAGGAGGAAGTGAAAACCAGATGGAATTCTGGATGCACTCCACATCATGACAGATATACCCAGAAAAGGTCTGGTTACCTACTAACACCAGATGCAATGACAAGAGTGAGAACACAGATCTCTAAGTAGTCACATTACCTGTCAGATTTACGTTTTCTGTCAGATTGCTAACACCACAGAGGACTAGGGCAGTCAAAATACAATTACACTGGCTTTACCTAGAGAGGAAATTCACTTTGCAATGAATGCAACAGGGCATGGAAATGGAAATGTCAAAGCAGAAATCATCCAGAGGAAGCTGATGACTATGATCACATGTTCTCACCATGGACAAAAGAAGTATACAGCAAAGTGCAGGGGTAAATATTTTTCATGCTGCTGATTTTAAACAAAAGTCATGTAGCAAGACAAATTCACCTTCTAAATAATTAAGCTGTGTACTGGCTATGTTGGAAATACCTTTTGTGATCAGTAACAGTGTGTGTTTACCATATTTACCAGCAAAATCCCTCCATTTCTATTACTGAGGTCTTAAAGCAAGCCACTCCAAATACATGCTGCAGGCAGAAATACTGCAAAGGCATAAAGGTCTACCTCTCTGCAGAGCTCTTTTCAATAAAGTTTTACTTTATTAATGCTCTGACTCTCGTGGGCTTTGGATCAATTCCTATTCTAGCCAAAGTAACTTTACTGGAAAATCAAAAAAAAAAAAAAAAATCCCCCAAAGTGACGAGACTTTGTAAAAATTTAATGATATAAATGAATATATTCATGTTAGAGATTTGTACTGATCTATCCCAGAATCAGATTATGTATTATTACAGCACTGTCTAACCCTGAAAGTTAATGCCACTGTCATGCCAGAAGTGCAGCTTCAAAATCAGCAGAGTAACTACTCATTTCTATGGCAAAGAGGACAAAGTTGAAAATCACACACATTTCAGCATCACCTGATAATGCATGTTTCTCCAAAAAGTAACAAAGTGTTGGGCAGAGTAAATTTTATTGACATCTTTAAATGCTCTTAATATTCTCATCATTATTTACCTGATAAGCCTAAGGAAATTCAACATGGAAGTTACACGATGTGAAATGTTTGAAACCTGGAAATGTTTAATGTTAAAAGCAGGAATCAGTTATTGGCTCTCACAATGTATGGTATCATCCATATTTCCCTGAGAAATCATGCCCTGCAATGATCATGTAAAACACAATACAACATTAATGAAATCGTGGATTAAATAGGGGAAAAATGCATAACAGTTTATGAATCACATAAATGCTACTGGGAGTTATAAATATTAAATTGCAGGCACTACATGTCACAGCCAGAATAGAAATGGTAACTAACTCAAAACTTATCCCAAGTAAAGGAAATTGATTCAAAGTACCATCCTACAGTTAGCCATATAACCCAACACTGTGATATTCACATCAATTTGTTTCTTCATTTTTGAGCATGCTAGTTCTTAATTTCATTTACACTCTGCCTTTCTGAGGCCTATTTCCATATGAAATTCAAAGTGTGTCCATAAATTCAGCCTATCTCCAAAATGTAACTGTTTTTCCCCATCCTCTGATAGCTGAATTTTACTCAGTAACATAATTTCCCTAAGATAGGAGGATCTTTTAGTAGGCAATTGGAAAGACAACATTCAACACTAAGACAAACGGAACCAAGAGTTACAAAGAAATCGTTTTGCCACCTTATTTAAAGCCATCACAGCTGTGAATAGCAGTACCCAGGCATGAGTATTGTGATAGGAATGACGATTACAGCAGCACACACCAAGAAACGAAATTTGCAGGCTCTCCTGTTTTTGTTTGCACATTCCAAGGAGGTATGCCATGAATAGACCAAGAATCACCTGCAGCTTCCCCCGGGTTGAACAACAGCCCTGCTTAACCCCCTTATCCACAAAATACCCAGGGGGACATCCAGGCTGTGCTGCTGAGTCGGGGTGCAGTCCCTGCAGCCCAGCACCGTGGCCAGCCAGATCAGATCTGTCCTACAGCCCCTACCACTCATAGCATTCCCAGAGGCCAGAAGCCAAGGAGCAGGATGCACTGAACAGTGGGAAAGCCAAAGAGCAAGCCCCCAGTGCCTTCAGGAGCACTCACGTGCCCCAGACTTAGTTACAGATGTGGTATTTCCATTTCTGAACCAGCATTACATCTGCAGCAGTCCCTTGTAGTGAACACATTTTCGTTGTGACTGAAACCCAACACAAAGTGGCCAGAAAAGCTGAAATCCTTTCCTGCCTTTGTTCTGAAGTTCAGCACATTGCTTATCTCACTAGGTGAGACTTACCAAAACCCTAAAAGCAAAGGCATGTTCTCTAGCTTTTGGCAAATTATCATAATTTCCTTCATATATAAGCATCCAACAGCCCCAAAACCTCAACGGCATACACAGAAGAAATTGTTGGTTGTCTCAAAGGATTACAGGAATTAATTCAACAGATTGACAGAGCAACATGTAGTATTCATTTCCTGTTTTGTAGGCATGGGAAATCTCTGCTCCTTAACCATCTAGTGGCGAACAAAGAAATGCTCAAGATTATTTTTCTACAGCATATGTGGCTCCTACAAGAAGTAAGTCAGAATGAAGACACTCCCAAATTGAAATAGTAAGAGCATTGACAATATACACTACCACACAGGGGTAAAGCATTCATGAGAGAGCTCCTTCACATTCCAGTTGTGTCACGGGGAAGACAAACCCAGCACATCTCCATTGCATCAGAGGTACCTGAGAATCAAAGCTAAATCGCTTGTGCATTTACCAAGCATCCATTAGAGAGCTATGCAATTTACATTTCAAATCAGACCTTATATTTATAAAATATCACCGTACTAAAAATCACAAGGTTTTGTAGAAAAAACTCCATCACATTCTATTAAATGCAGGAACAATGTTATATATCATAGCTTCTGTAATTAAAAGTGTAACAGTTCCTGTAACTACAGGGGCACCACTGTTTAAAAATCCTTTCAGCAAGGACAGTTTCTCTTATTCCTACTATTTAAAGAACTGTAATTTAATGCAAGAACACAGCTTAAGCTACCTAGTGCCAGGAGATAAAAATATTTCATACTTTATTTTAAAAAAATTAACACATTTTTGTTAAAAACAAAAACATTTAGAAAGTCCTGACTTTGAGTTTACTGAATGTTCTTCAGCATTCCTGGGGTCAGAGATAGAAGAATATTCTCTTAGTGTTTCTTTTCCTAACCTCTCAAACTAATGAGTAATGCACATTAACAGTCATATACATGAGAGGCTATGATGATCTTTGACTTTAAGCCATGAACATAAGGGCAAATATAAATAGCAACCGCATATTTGACATCACAGATCCAACCCTGTTTGCATGACCAATTGCAAAAATCAAGATAGAAAATTTTGCTACAAATACTGTCATTGCCCATCTGAAAGCAAACTCAGGTTTTCACAGGTTTAATGCACTGATGTCACAAGTCCCAGCTGATTAAACTTTAATGCCTGCTATCAAATATTCTGCAGGATCTCATTGAAACATTTCACTGTAAAGAGACTTTTTTTTTTTTGTGAGTAGGCATTAACAATACTTCTTGAAAAAAAATTAAAGCAAACATCCTCTAAATTTGTCATAATCTTTAGGGAGAAATCTAAAACCTAAGGAAACTCTACTGATCAATAAATGCTTGAAAATTCTACCAAAATAAAATTAGTTTGACATACTTCATTTCCGATCCCTCTACTTGTGGGGTTTGGAAATTTAACTGTGAAATTTAATTGACTTTCTTGTTCCTTTTTGGGTTTGTGATTTTGTTGTAGCTGATTTGGTTGGTTTTGTTGGGTTTTTAAAAATTTTTTAGTGTCCAAGAAGGACTTATTACCTCATCTTAAAGAGATGCCTCAGATCACCAAAGTTTGTAGTGCAATCCAGTATCAGAATCAGGAGAAAAACTTGATGAATGTTAAATATTTACAGAGAATAGCCCAGGTTCATTTTGTCTTCCTTCTCTACACACATCTCTTATATTAAATTCCAGCTGCTAGCTTGAATTCTTCTATAAATGCAGAGCTAGAGCATGTTGCTTTCCTTCATTCCCTCTCAAATAATAGTTTTATTACCAAAAGACCAAAATTGCTTTTGGAAGATCATTACTGAGTGCCAAAACAGGAATAGGTATTTCTGCTATGTCATCCTTCTGTATTTGTGTGGAGGGACAGTAGAAATACCCTACATTATTAATAACTTTGTTGTTTGGAAGAAAATACTCCTGGCTAAAAACCCATCTTACATTCATTATAGAAAAAATAAAATCCATCAAAAGCCAAAATTAACTTTGATCTAAGTGCCTTATAGGCCAGGAGCTGAAAAATGGCACTGACTAATTTCAAATATTCCTGAATATAATTAATATAGCTTCTCTGGATTAAAAAGGATAAAACACTGCAGTGGAAAGAAGATAATTATCAGTTTTAGAATAAATTTATTAATACAGCTGGGGGGAAAAAAAATCAATGCAAACACCTTTCCTTTTCATATTGCTTAGCAGATTGTAGTGCCAATCCACTGACTGAAAACTTTCACAATTAATTTGATCTCTTTGACAGTGTGGCAGCTACACCTCAAAATCTTCACGTCTGAGAGACAACTGGGATTGAGAATGGGTTACAGAACCAGTCTGTTTTAAAATATGTATAAGAATGTATACCCAAATGTATTGCAGTTAGGAATATTTTACCATTCACTGAAATTTTAAGCATTCCTGATTGTTGGGCAACTTTTCTGATTTTTAAACATCAGCACCCATTGCCATTACACGGCTACTCAAAATGGCCTCAGACATTATATATGTAGTGTTCCAGGACCGTACAAAGATCCTGCCTCAGTAATTATAAGAATGCACTTAATAAATTATTTTTCTATTTTCATCTATTAATATGCAAATAGTTTATACAACATAAAAAATTTAATTTGTACCTACAACAGGTAACATATCTAGCTTTTCATCTGAAAGCCTGTAAGACTTGATGACCTGCAAACTTATTTACATAACTCACTTTGAAGTATCTTTTAAAAATAATATTGTCCAGCATTTAACAAAATTGTGACTTAAAAAAAATTAAGGAAATCACTTAACAGCATTTACTTTCTTGATTTTGTCAAGTAATGTCACCAGCTCAAGTGTTATAAGGCAGGTTGGTTGCTCAGATGGACTAAGACTCCCCTATGGTGACAGGCATGTAGTAAATCTGTTCATTTATAAAATCACATGAAAGCAAGAAAGAGGAAAAGTTTAGAGTTTCAAAAGAACTGAAACTTCTTATTTTTACTACAAATTCAGAATAGGCACTGAAACACGATTCCTTAGGGACTTTTCCAGAAGATTGTCTCTTCGCTGGGCATCATTCCATTTTTAAACTAAGAAGAAGAAGAGGAAGAAAAAGAGTTTTAGGGGTACATAACTGAGGATTACAAAAGAGGAATTACCATAAGTATTTGTTTCCATCTTAATAACAAAGGAAATAACTCCATGTCTTAAGACATCACAGTTACTGTTTGGGTTAGAATATTTTTAATTCCCTCATTAGATTCACACAACATTGGAGAATAAAAATATACTTCTCATGTAATTCTGCATGCATTATTGAAAACCCTGAAGCACAGGGCTAGGAGAGTCCTAAAGTTTGCTTTAATGCTCCAAGCCAGTATTGACAAACCATGTAATGTTCCTTTTAGAGATTAGTGTAACCTCCTCTTAAAGAGGAGTATTTTGCAAACTCTTCAGCTATTCTAGTCTATTTTCCTTATGCTTATCAAGAGAAATATTTAATGGAATTTACCAACTTAATTCTTGTCAACCACAAACACAGGGCTCCTTTCCACTTTCTGGACCTGTAACAAAGTCTTGTGATGTTCTTTAAGCTTCTCTCTGGTTGGTGTTTTTCATGAGCTGCAGTAGCCCAGACTGAGACCCCAGCTGCACTAAAGAGTGAATGAATCACTTCAGATGTCTTCCAAACACATCACCCATGCCAACAAGTTGTATGGCTCTTCTGGTCTATTGACTCACATCCAGTTTTGGATGAACTTTGTAATACTCTTTAGTAAAAAACATTTCAAAATGATTCGCCAAGAACTGTGAGAATAATGCCTGGCAACAAGTAATAATAATAACTTTGAAGATACACTTTAAAACTCTGTCCATCAATACAGAACAAGACTGACTGCATGCTCTTTAAAAATGTGACATGCATAACACAAATGCTACCATGAGAACCACTGCTCACCTTCTTGTGCATTGTTCAAGGTTTATTAAAGGTTTACCTTTTGTCTATGAACAGCAGCTGTCTCCATCCTGTGAAACACTATGCATAGGAATGAGGCTTTCACACTGCTCACTTTCTTCTGGCATTCTTAAAAAAATACATTTATTTACAGTCATATCAAATTGGTTGTTATGAAGCCAACATAAGCACCTAGTATTCAACTGTTAGAACTTTAGCCATCAAAAACATACAAAGACTCCTTAAGTATATGAAGTGTACTCAAGGTTGCACAATTTTCACAGCATGGGTGCTGGGTAAATGAAATATCACAGATGCATTAAAGGAAAAAAACAACTCTGACAACCACTAGGAAACTTCTTTTAAAAGGCGAACAGACTTCACATCTTTCCCTTTTCTGAGCATTACATAGTTAATACATGGATTGGCAACCATTAGGAAAACACTACACCTGAATACAAAATTAGGTGAAAATAAACAGAGTGCAAGTATTGTGGCTTATGAAAGAATATAGGATACCGGAAAGGCTAAAGAGACAGGATTATAGTTTGTGACTGCCCTACCTCTGAATTCGATGCTTTCTACAAATAAAGGCAAAAATTCTTCTGATTCCCACCATCACTGGATCCCAATTGTTATAGTGACACAAGAGAGTTGCAATGAAAAATGAAAAAAATACAGGTACTGCTCCTGCAAAAAATAACCAGGAAAACTGCACCTGGAATTGAAACACAAACATCATTCACTCAATAGCTTAAAAAAATAATTGACATATTTGGAATTATTATTATTTTAAGTTTGAGATGCAGTTTGAGTTATTTTCAACAGTGTGAGTTATTTGGTACAATTTCTATTTATTGCTTCTTCTAAGAACTGCATAACCTGTTCCCACTGATCCATTCTTTACCATGGAACCTTCTGTTTGCACTGGGAGCTGAATGAAGACTGCTATTTCCAAATACTCTCGTTTAGGTTTTAGTTGTGTCTCTGGTGCCAAAGAGAATGTCTCTTAGGTATTCCAAGAGTTGGAAAGCAATGATCGTTAAAGTCCATTCCAATTCAAACCATTCCATGGTTCTGTAACTCCAAACCAAGGGCACAAGGATAGGAAGAGCCTGGGACCTGCCTTTCAGGATGACAGCGCCATGGGCATGTCCCCCCCATGTGGAGAAAAGATCCAAAACTGAAGACTTTGGAGAAAACAGCTTCAGCTTTGATACTGGCACTGATGATCCTCCTCAAAGATCTCATCAACTGCAATTGCTAAGCCCTCTGTTTCCTGATTTGTAATGAAACTCAGAACATGTAAGGTACCAAAAGGAATTAGGCATTAGAAACCTGCTTGTAATTTCCTAAGATTCAGATTTATGTTAGAAGGTTATAGAAAAACAAATATTCAGAAAGTTAGTAATTATGAATATTGTATAATGACCATGTCATTTGACAGTCACATGAAGGCTGCATATATTGATATTTCAATCTTTACATTACATGGTGTGATTCTTGGGGTGTCCTGAGCAGGGCCAGGAGTTGGACTGGGTAACCCTGACAGGTCCACTTCCAGCTAAACACATTCTATGATTCCATCATTATTAGCCATGCCAGTGACATTCTTGTGCAGATTTATTTTAAGTAAAAACAAGGTTGGGCAGAGGCACTAACAGGGCAGCTTGAAGCTGAAAGCTAAAATTTCTGCCAGGTCATCTGAGATGTGGACACCTGAGACTTCAGTGAGCACAGGGCTTGATTTAGGATATTTCCATTATGACAGAGACAGACTTGCACAAATACATCTGTGCAAAAGACCTCAAAGTCTGCAGCACTTTGCCTTTAATCAGAGTCCCTCACTTGTGCCTCTAATATTGGTAATTTGTTATCTAAAATGGGAGATAGAAAGGATTTACTTCACACAATGTGAGTTAAAAAGGTAATTTGCCATTTTGTTACCAACATCAGCAGAAAGTCATCCAACAGAGCTCTGGAGATGTTTCTGCGATTTGAAATACCTCCATGTTGCATTAGTACATGCAGAATAAATTAATTTTACAAGGTCTGGATTCAGAATAAATTCTGTTTATTCAGAATAAACAGCCTGCAGATTAAGCTGTCTACTGGGAATTAGAAAAGCATAGTTCATTTTTCAGTGCATCTCAGAAGAAAGTTTAATCACTTCAGAAGACAACCTAATATTTTCATATATTGATATGTGTAACTATATATATACACACACATCTCTACCAATCTATTTGCACATGCAAACACATTTGTGTATATCTAAAATGTGTACTGACACACAAACTTACATAATTTTTTTTTTTGCTACCAGCATTAGCTCACATATAAACCTAATTTGACCTCACAAAAGTGAATTTTGGGGAAGGAGTCTACAGATATATTATTCCGTGTTTCCTTTACAGTTATTACAAGTTATTCACCACTCCATAACAATTTATGTCTCAACTGTGTATTGCAGATGCTTTAAGAGCAACACAAATACAAATGTTTTATTATTGTTGGAATCACTGCAGTGTTTGCTCTATTTCCATGCTCGAATATGCAGATAAGACGAACAAAACATACTGCCTATCACATGTTCATTACAAAAGTATTTATTCAAGGTCTACCTCTTTTTGATTTTTCTTATATTTATCCTTTCAGTTTTCTGACTTATTTTCCACACTGACTGATGTAAAAGCAAAATGCAAGTTGTGTTTGGGTTTTTTACTCCATTTTTACATGCACAAAATTTCAGAAGTCTAAAGGTACTCATCACAGTTTACACTTTTGAACAGCCTCTTTTTGGCTAGAAACATTCCAATTTCTTGGAATTCATTAATTCTTGTACCAAATAAACAACTACAAGCCTAAAAGAATTTAATTAGAAGAAATTCTGTAAACAAGGATCAAAATTTAGTAGTACCTCACCTTTTGCATGCACATGTCAGCTATTATGGACAGAGGTATTGTAAGGCTTAGGGCAAGTGTGCCTATCAGTGATGAGGTAAGAAAGCAGCCCCTAAAAGACAATGAAATTAAAGACAATAAATAATAATTATAATAATGAGTTCTTATTTAACTTAAAAGACAACCAAAGTAATACATAAAATGAGGAAGACATTTGATGAACTGTTAGTTGCTGTTTAATAAACAAAAATTAACTCACACCATCACACTCCATCATAAATCTGTGAAAGTGTATTGAATTCTTAACTAGGCAATGGATGTCTTCTGGGCTGAGGTTTAATTCCCATACCAATCTTTTGAGATGATGGAAATTTCCCTATTGCACATGTAGTAACTTCATCTAGAAAAATCTGCATTTTGTTTCTGTACCATGATTCTCTACAGCATAAGAGACTGTTTCTGAATTACAACCAACCTGTTCACAGAAAACTGTAAATGAATAAATGGTAAAGAAACCAATAAAAAATTATCATCAGGTTAAAAAAAAAAAAAAAAAGTGAAGAGTCACATCTATCCCTACATTATTTATTTGGTAATATGTGGTGGCTGGGTGGAGTAAATTATATTATTTACTTCCAAAAGAAATAGAGAAGATTAAATTAGTGGCACACTGGACTGGTAAGAATGGTATCAGCACAACCTCTGCAATTAGTCCCAATCCAAAACTCTAGGGAAAAGGAAATGGAAGTAAAACTAGCTCTTTAATTGACTGGAATATCATTCCAAGTAATTAAATAAATATCATGTATGTAAAAAAGACTGTGCATACCTGTGTATTTAACCCTATACTAGTACTTTTTTTTTACAAGATACAATGTTTGAGGTTTGAGGGGTTTATGTGTTTGTTTGTTTGTTGTTTTGCCTATGTTAAAATTAAACTTAACCTGACACTGATACTGAGCTGCAGTCTAATCTTATAGATTAGATACAATCACAGAAATATTCTGTCAACAAACAAGTTCAACTGCAAAGGGACATATGCTACAACGCATTTATAGTTAGGTCTCTTGTAAAAATTTGCCAATAAACAAAAAAATTCTTCAAATTCAAAAATAACTTTAAACTTGAAAAAACAAACAAAAATCCACGCCCCCTAAAAAAACCAAAAATTTTTTGTGGAACTCCTCTGCTTTGATCTTTTATTGAAGTATTGTCACAGAACTGTTACACAGAACTCACACTCTCTTTGGCTACTGCAACTCTGTAGCACAAAGTCTCTCTGTCTGCAAATGTTAATTCCGGAATAAGCTAAGCACACAGTAGTTTAATTACTACAAGAACACATCAATTACTTTTTAAAGTTAGCTGTTGTCTTAACAGGACATGGTGACAGAATGCTAAAATTGCACACGTGGACAGAAAAAAAAGGGCACAAACCCATATCCAGGCAATTCTACATCTCATCTGAGAACATAGCAAAGATCATTCATGTGAAATATATTCCATGTATGGAGTACATACCACAGCCAGAGGAACTCTGACAAAACTGTTCCAATAAGGCCATTTATAACAATGCACATCCATATCAGTTTATTGGGAAACTCAAATGCTTCAAACCCAGTATAGTGCAGCAGGAAGAAACCCGGCCACAGCAGCAACAGATTAAAAAGTCCTACAAAACCTGAATATAAAAACAGTATTAAATAAATCATATTAAGTAAATCAGAATAGCTATTCTTCAACATAACCAAAATTTCAGCTAAAATCTATTTTGACAATATGCATAGAGAAAAGCAGCTATGAAGTAATATTTTAAACCTTTCAAAGGAAACAAATATAAGAAATGTAACCTGAAAATCACAAACTAAATTTGTATCAGATATTTACAGGTTTGAAATTGAAAAGAAAATAAAAATCAGAAATCTCATTAAGTCAGTGGGGCTGACTGCATTCCTCCAGGAAGTGACCTCCCTATATTAAGGCTCTAAACCAGAAACAATTCACACAACATAACCATGGGAGCAAGAGGCTTTCTCTACTTCCTTGGCTTCCCTAAGCCCCTTTACCACTCAGACACAGTTCAGTGCCTGAAAGCAAATCATTTAATCACACATTGAATCACAACTTTCAACAAAGTTACTTTTGGCCTTACCAAAGAACATTGGTATGTCAAGTTTATCTTCTCTATCTACTTTCCTTTTTATCATGACTATGTAGACAGCATACAGCATTGCTCCTACAAGAGACCAAAGGGAACCTGGAAAAATGGAAAAAATATTCCCTTGAGATGCCAAACATGTTATGCACAGCAGGATGAACTATCCTAAACCTCTGCTGATTACAGAATCCACTACTAAATGAAAAACATGCGAAAATTGAGAAAGCTGTAAAATGTAAATACTTTCCTAATATATGCATAGGATGGAAAATTCTCATAAATGGCAAGTTTTAGAAGCTGAAACTAAAAACAGTGTGAAATGTTAACGAATAAGAGATAAAATGAGTAAGAGATAAAGAGCTTGCTATATGACTCCTTAGTACTGTCAGAAGATGGTATTGATCACTACATATTCCAGGATTAAAACCCATAAGTAAATACCTATTGTATCTTTTCCAGCAGATTTTTCAGATCCAGAAAGGTTAACAAGTACCACACCACCAATGCTAGTAAAAAAAGAAGAAATGCAAAACATTGCTTGAACTCAGGAATTTCTTTACAAAAACAGATAAAAGAAAGAGAAAAGCAAATATACAGTTTTATCTTTAGGCATTTTTAGTTAACTAAAACCCACTCCTGGCAAGTCAAAACGAGTTCTCAACTGCTAAGGCATGATCCCAAATTAAAACAAACCAACCTCACTTTTAACTTCCCAGAACAATGCACTAGGCGTTTAACAAAACAGGCTGACAACACTGTGTCAAACTTCTTCCTTTTTCACCATTTACACAAAAATAAACAAACCACAAATAAACAAATTAATCTGATTTCCAACAGGAAAATGAGATTTGGAAATGGTTCATGATATGAAGCATTTAAAAATATTTTATTCAGTTGCTCAGTTCATCGGTGAAATAAGGATTTTTAAAAAGTGACGGGTATCATTTATTGTCACAGATACCACAAGTACAGCTGTTCTCTCACTGTACAAAGGAGTTTTGGACCAAATGTTCCCTCCCATTATCTTACCTTAAAATAACAGCTAATAATTTGGACAGGGTAAACCGATCCCCACTGTTACTGGGAAAGACTGCAGCTAAGATTAATGTAAAAAGCCCTGCAAGAGAAATTCAGAGGAGTTTATACAATCAAGTTTTGCCAGTAGTTTGCTCAGAAAACAACACAGCTTCAAAGCTACTATACTCCACATGCATTCTTTCAGATACAGATGTAACTGCAGAAGTACACACAAAAAGCAGGGGAATCATGAAGGTACCCTAAAAACCTCTGCAAATACAAAATGAGTTTTCTAAACACACATATTTAACGTCTTTAGGTCAAATGCATAGGTGAAATGTCACACAAATCCACTGTAACAAGATTTTTATGTTATAAACAGCCTTAGAATGCACACCTGGTGGTGTAAATAAAACTTACCAGAGGTTGATGACAAGATATTAACTATGGCAACTTGGGTATCTGACAGAGCTTCTTGGTATGAGAAATTTGCCAAGAACCACTGGGGAAAAATAAAAATAATTTTGTTATTATATGGATAGCAACAACAGAACTTAAGTTTCTCGGTGTAATAAAATCCTACTTTAAGAAAAAAACCCACAATTATTTAACCAAAAATAAAATCAGAACAATATTTTTAGCTTAAAGATACTTCCAACTTCTATTGATGTGGAAGGCACATTAGAAGATAGCAGCAAACTTAGAACTGGCTCAAACCAACCACATGTTTAATAACAAAGTAACATTCTTCAGAACTTAAAAAGAATTAAAATGACATTATAATAGCTAGTCTGTAGTAACTAAGGGTACTTATAACTTGTTTCAGAGTGCTTCTCCAACGATAACTGTTCAAGGGCTGAAAAAAAATTTCAGTAATACATGTGACATTAGCCAGCCTAATGAGGTTTTTTAGAGCACTTAAAACCAGCACACATCTCCACTGCAAAACCAAGTATCTCTTACATTCAATTCCTAAAAAAATATTTCTTAATTTCTCCATAAAAGAATAAAATGGCAAGTGTTTTCTCACTTCTTGATTGAGATCTCATTAATAAGATCTCAGATATATTCTGAGGGAAGTAACCACTCTCTAGTCTGATGTAGAAACACTCATAAAGCCCAAGAAGAAAATACATGTACATTCAGAGTAGTGTCCATGAACAGAATAAACAGGATTTGTTTGGGACAGGAAGACACTACCCCAGAAAAAATTACACAACTATTTGCCAGTATATGTATTAGTGGTATTATTATTATTATAGATGATAATAATAACAACAACAACAATAATGTTTAAAGAGCTCTGCTCCCTGAGGAAAAGCCATGATGAGTCCACACTACACAGAATCCACTTGGCAGTATCAGTGAAGGTGCTTCTGGAAAACGGATCACTGATCTGTCCTCTGCATTCTCCTGTCTCAAAAGTCCTGACACTGGAATCTCTCTCTGTCCCCAGAACTGAGGCATGATGCAGCACCAACATCTACCAGCAGATTCATAATTAAATCTTGCATCCATGTCCAGCACATGGAAAGTTTTACTTCTCTTGGTACATTTGTAAAATAAGTTTTCAAGAACACAAGTCATCTCAACACTTATTCACTATTATGATATAAGATTTAAATGTATCTTTACTTTAGTTTTCTGAAAGAATGGAGCACATACCACAAAGCAAAAGAAAAAGCTAATTTTGGCTACTTGGCTTGCAGTGAGTTTTCCTACAGTTTTTAAGATGGACTCCTGCTCCTTCACTGTTGGATATGACATGCGTGACAGCTTTGCCTCCAACGCGTGGCTCGATGGGAGCTGCCGGATCTCCATGATGTTACTGAACCTCACACGAGGCTTCTTGGGAGCTTGAGGAGAGGCAAAAAAGAGAAAAACAAAAGGAAAAAAAGAAAAAACATTCATATTATTATTATTATTAAACTTTTTGAGCTAATAAAATATGCAATTAAACTATGCTATTGTAACACATCACTGATTGCAACACAAATAATAGGCTCTTATCCAAGTAGAAGACATGCTATCATGATTTATGGAACTAACATTTTGCTATTCAGGAGGCCACTAATAAGACAAAGCACACTTAATTACTGTTTTCAATCAGTAAATTGTCTACCCACAAAAACCTCACTGAAAAGCACCAGCCCTGCTCCCTGTCAAAAATATCAACAAAAGGTAACAATATATTTTTAGATAGGAATTATTCCATCTTGAAAAACATTATGATATAAAAGATTTTCTTTAATTGTCTAATAGCCAAACAGCCAAAACCTGCCCACAACTATACCTAACCACAAGGACAAGGTTTCATTCAGAAGATTAAAGTCAACCTCAAAGCTTAGCAGAGACCATAAAGTCACTTGCCCTTTTGAAATCCACTCTCTAACCAATCTTGCAAGCTAGGATCAGGTTTTATTTAGAAGGCTATTTTAGCATCATTAGCTTCCTCCATAAAGAAAACATTACACTAAACACTACAGGCAAATATCAGCCTAAATCCATGTGAAACTATACCTAATTTCCTAAAAAAAAAATTAAGGGAAAGCTGCAGCTGGAACAATTCTAAAGGTATTGGTGCATGTTGCCACAGGAAGCAGAGCTTACCAAAGTGGTTCCTAATGTGTGCCATGTAGAAGCTAAGAGAGCTTCCCTTTGATAAACAGGGACTCTCCTGCTGAGGATTGGCTAACTGAATGTTTAGAAGCCAACCTTTCTACAATTGTCTGGGACAGTTAGGCCTGTTTCAGGAACTATCACAAGATAGTGAGGCTTAAATAAAACCAGAATGCACATAGACTGTTAAAATTCTTACTTTGACTGCTTTGCTCCTGCTCTATAAAGGACAATAGCTTGTTTTTCCAGAGGCTGACTCACTGCTGCTTACAAGCCCAGAAGGAAAGAATCACAAGTACTGAACCCAGTTGGTCCCTTGAGAGAAACATAGGCTGCATCTGTAGTGACCAAGAAAGGTAAACTGAACAACAGGCCTATGTTTTCTCTACCTGAAAGTAAACTTATGAGACTGCAATTCATGCAATAAGAGATTTCAGAAAGGAGAATAAAAGAAAAAATGTAGGAGAGGGGGAAGGGGAAGCAAGTCCTGCAACATGACAGCTGTTATACTGAACAAAGACAAAAGTAACTCCTTCACCAAAGAATTAACATTACAGCATTCAAAAAGTCTTTACTCACTTTTCTCTGCATCACTACTATTACTGCCATTTTTTTCAGTTGGCAAATCATGAAACTTTACAGGAACATATAAAGGTTCACTCTGCAATGAATCAGTATAAGTAAAAATACAGTTAAGCAGGGTATTTAAATTATAACCAGTTTATTTATTTAGTGAATTAAAAAACTAAATAAAGAAAAGCTTGGTGAATAGTAAGAGAACCAGACTTAAAGCAGGTCTGCACACAGTGGACAGACTTGTCAAAATTCATCTACATACAAAATATGTACGTTACATATATTGGTAAAACACAGTACTAAAAGAGAACTGTGCTCTTTTGTGTGTATGCTCATGATCACAAAACTTATGGCCAGAAAATTCACACCTATTGATTTAAAATTACAAAATAAGTCATCAATTCCATGGATATTTCATTAGCTACAGCTTCTGCCCAAATTATAAACTAGAAATAAGAAATACAGAACCTATGTACAAAAATTCATGTACTCATTTTCTTCCCATGACCCTAAAACCTCTTATTTTCTTCCTTAGACTTAAACATCAAAAACTTTGGGAAAGATCCACTATACATAAGGCACTTAGAAGTATTTCAAGCAATTAAAACATTGGCTAACAAGACAAGTTTTAAGCTACTTGTTAAGATTAAATTAATAAACTGTAAAAGTGAAGTCTGAAAAAGATCTGGTAGCTGGATTTTCATTAAGCTTGTTTAGGATGACAATTCTGGCAGATGTTTAAATTAATGCAAAATTGCCCAAGTTTCTTGTGTCACATGATCTTAATGAATTGAGACGGCCAAGAAGATTTTATTCTTAAATACAGATAGATAAAGTAGAAAATTCCCCAGAAAATTAACTGAAGAATCCATCAGAAAAAATGTCACTTCAAGTAATTCTGTACAAAATGTCCATAGAGTAATCTGCAATACTCAATTGCTTCCCCCACTCAACTACACAGATGGTCCTGAGTTGAATATGTAAAGGTCTCCTCTGTATAAGACAATATTTCTTTGACAAACTACTACAGAAACATTCAGGTAAGTGCTTTATTGAGCTGAGAACCCATATTTCTTATAGCAAGCAATACCATTATTTGAAGTACTTATTAGTAACATATAGGCATGTAAGTTACCAATCCCCTTTGACAAAAGTTATTACACTAAAAACTGCCATACTTTATAAACAGTAGGTCAAGACAGTTGTGCTGTGTTATTGTAAAGCATTGACCTTCATAAATTAAGGCACTTACCAGAGAACTGTTCACAGTGGTATCTGTTGCACAAGCAGCAAAATAACCCTCAGCATCTGCAAACTGATTACAGAAATTTCAATGTAATAAACTACTAAGGCAAAGTTATTAGTAACTGAAATTTTTGAAGAGTAAGGTTTTCTACGACTTTTTCCATAATTCTGTCACAATTCCCTCTCCTCGCTCAGCCCTCCTCCTCAATACCAAGAGGATTTACAAGTTCAGTAAATAATTTCAGTACTTCCTTGTACCTCTTGAAGAACCCCACTGAACTCCACTACTGAGGTATGAATGCAGAATGAGGCTCTTAGATACAGAAAAACTGCAAAATGCAGTCTTAGAGACACAATCCCCACTAAATGATTGTGCATTTATTAACAACAAGCTGCCTCTTTCTTCGTTTCATTGAGGCAAAGTTCCTTTCCCTCTTCCTTCCTGCACCTTACCAAACCCATATTTCCTGACCTGCAGCTTGCTGTTCTACCATTATGGTAGCAAACCCACCAAGCAAAGCCTCTAATGTGGAAGAGAACTAAAAAATAAGGTGTTTACCCAAGCAATCATTGAAATAAAACCATGGGTGTGTTTTCCAGACTAATAAACACTATAAAGACACTATAAAGGCACTTGCAATAATTAGAGTTGAATATTTAACTACACCCCTTGAGGGAGAAGGAATTTTCTAACAGCACATTAAGGTCCTGTCTGCACTGTTCTTTCGAAAAGGAAGAATAATGGGATTCCAGTAGCAGTGTCATGAGTGCCACACACAACATGTGACAGACTGGGCACTCTTACTCATTGCATTCCAATTCATATTGCATTACTGTCAGCAAAGAAACTAAGTTCTGTTTATTCCCAAATTATCTTATGAAGATTCGGAACAGTATCGAGTCTAACACATGCCATATTACACACAAGCACTTGGTATTAAAGGCTGATCTAGTAAAAATGATATCAAGCTATCAGCCAACTCTAAACACTCTATGTGTTTAATTCAAGAATTTTAATAATAATTTTTCAGTTGTTCTTTGTGTTTTGTCTTTTCTTTAAAAAAATCATATAAAAGTCATGTAACACTTTAAGTATGTTGTGCCTACAACTGTCACTAACAGTGAAGTCTAAATATAACCAGAAAATACAAAGTCAGTTTCTTTCACACAAGCTATTTTCTATAAAGACATATTGACTAACAGCATGTTCTTGGATTGTATTTTCTGTTGTTTTTTTTTAATGTGAGATTAGTAGCAGGCCAAATGCTTTACTGCTTCCTGAGTGCTGCTGTTTAGCATTTTGAAACACTGGCACAGAACAACTGCTCTTCCCAGCATGACTTGGAAAAAAACCCTGTCGTATAAGAACAATTTTTGGTCCTAGCACAAACTATGCCTAACTCTGGAATGGGCATCAGAAGGTCACTCATGCATAAAAGCTATAAAAAACAATATTAACAACAACAAAAACATAATTCTACCATCCTTACTAAATGTAACTTTAAACCCCTCAAAACAGACAGTAAACAATTTATAGTTGTGCCAGAGACAAAAAGAGCTGGTGCTAAAAATCAACTGCAAAGTTCAAGTTCTGATTCCACTGGTTACAGACGTTGAGGGAAATAAAGGGAACCAAGAGACTACAGTGAGTTTCATAAGGTGTTGTTAAGAGGAATTATCCTCTGCAATTGCCCAGGATACAAGGCCAGGCTGCAGGAACCAGTGGTCTGGCCCAGCAGAGCATTTCTTACAACTCCTGACATGTCTCATACTGCTTTTTCCTGCCTCTCATCCTTTCACATGACAACTGTTATGGCTGCCAAATCTTCCTGTGGCATGATTCAGTTTATATCAAATATGGAACCTTTGCTCTTCTCTAGTCTCTATTTTAAGGGATGTTTTTCTGTGCAAGCTTAGACAAATATCAGAACATCTACAGAGCTATAATACTTACAAAAGCTGCATGTCTTCCACGAAACCCACGAGTACACTGTTGCCTCCATGGCTTCCAAACAATAAATCCCAAGAGGTATAGAACAAACATGGAAGTTTTTGCAAATGTACTGAAAAAGGGTTTGTTGTACCTTGTAAAAACATACTGTGGAAAGAAAACAATTGCAGTATTCAAAATTATCAAATAGGTAAGAATTCACAAAATGAATGATCAGATGTAAATATACAGTCCAGAAGAGTCTGGTTCCCAAAATAACAGAGTTGTGAGTATTGGCATGGATGACCAAAGGAACCAAGTGGCCCTACTTGTTCTGGGGGAACCCTCTCCCAAACTACCTCCAATGCCAACAAAAAGGAGCCTTTTTGTAAGAAACAATGCCACAGAAGGTAAACTACTTGTTACTTGTAGCACATCTATATGCTACTGAACTCAAATAGCACTGAAAATACATTTACATACAAATATTTTCTAAATTGAAGACCACTTTTATAAGTAACAATATATTAATCATAAATTAGAAAAGATTACTTTGGTTAAATACCATTTCAGTATCAAGAGTGACTCCACCAACCCACTGTAAAAAATGTTTTATTAATATCACATGATAAGCACAAAAATTTGCATATGCTTAGTTTCAAAACTGACACAGAACATAACTTAATGACAGCTCATAAAACAGAAATAGAATTTATTAAAAACTCAATTTCCATTACTAAAGCTCTGTTTTAAGTCCTAAAACTTAACATGAAATAAATACCACAACTGCTACAATTTGGATAATATATTAACTAGATAAAATCACAGGATTTAAACTCCATGACCTGAGTCCTCTCACCCTGGACTTCTGGATATTCTGAACTACAATTCAACACATCGCTCAGCCTGCCCCGTTACAGCTCATTCCCTAATTTTTGGGAACCATATGGGTATTATTTCAATCACTATGGCAATAACAAAATAAACTCCCTGATCACAGTACAGTTATGAGTTTATGCTGTTTAATTTTTAAGTCCTCAGTTAACACTTGTGTCTCAAAACAAACAGACACTGAGTTGAACTTCTCTGTAAGTTTTAGTGCATTCAGGCTGGTGAAACAATAAGTGTTTGATTACCATGTTTGTGTTGCATCTTTCTTGTTTATTTTCCCTTTAAAATGTGTGGAACAATACTTACAGAAGTGAGTTCTGAAGAGGCCACCCAGATCACATCAACCAGGAGGAGAATGACAATTCCTAGAGCCATTCGCCTGCGCTGAGCAGATGAACTGCTCTGGGAGCTCATCCTGTTCATGATAAAAACCCACACCATTTGGAACCTGGGCCAGAGGGACACAAATAAAACACAAAATGTTACAGTGACACACAAAAAGATAAACACTGGGGGCAAATGTTTCAAACACATGAACAGGACACATACGCAAGGGCACACATGGCTGGGTTGTTAAAAGGCAGATCTTTGACAGATCTGACAGGAAATTTTCAGATATTAGGGACAACTTGAAAGAACTTTGCAAAGTCATGATTTAAGCAACTGCTTTAGCAATGAAGTAAGCAACAAGTAGGTAAAACACAATGTCTTTTTGGAATTCACACTAAAATTTCTGCAAAATTTGAAACCACCATATTTTGGTAAGTTCAGATACCTGACAGTATAAATTATATTGATGTGTTGTGACAAATGTCAGAAACACATTTAAACTTAGAGGCAGTCAGCAAATATTTCAGAAGACATAAGAAAACATTTGGGGAAATTATAAATCCTTACAACAAGAGGTGATTCAAGAGAAAATAAAATAACTACTTGTAAATTTTAAAAAGTAGATAACACATGCAGCTGAATTTAAAAAAATACATAGTTATCTGGTGATTTATGAAATATGAAACAATTCTAGTGAAAATCAATCAAAAATCTATTAATGCTACTGCAAGGGAATTCAGATTTGTTACACAGCTTAACAGCTGCCCATTGGATGACCTAAATTTATGGAAGGCCTAAATTTAGGAAAACTTTCAATTCTATTACTAAAAAGCTTCAAATACAAGTGACAGAGACTGATGACTCATTCTTGTACTAGAATCCTTTACAAACTAATGAATGTCAGTCAGACATGTATGTGGTATTTCTATCATTAACCTTCACTAATTTATGTATATATTTTAAGAACCAATTTATTAACTACAGATGGCATAGCATACCATAAACTCAAACACCATCTCTGTGAGAACTGCTCAAGGAACTGTTCAAGGAGCTGCTCTCGTCTTTAGAGAGCAGTTTTAACTTTCACAGTAAACAGAGGTCATCGGCTTTGCTAATGTGGTTTGATACATTTAAATTGAACTTTGTTTTTCCACCTGTCAACACAGAAATACTTGCTTTCTTTTAATTATTTAAAAATTATTTATGAAAGAGACAGGTGCAACAATGTCCTCAGTAAGGTAGGAAGGTACATGACTTTTTCCCAGAGTACCTTGTTCCTCAGATAAAGGATTTAAATGCTCAATATGCACAAGCACGTTGGAGATCACAGCACTGTTTTCTGCTTTGACTAAAATCTCTATACAGGCTCTGCCATGCTCAAATCTTGACACTGTTTCCTCCATTTCTTAAAGGGTTTCTTTCAAAAGAAAAATGAACAGGCAGAGTTCCTGAAGTATAATTATACCACTAGATCTATGCTGATATATTCCATGTGTGGGCATCAGTTCTGGATAATTACCCTGCTTTTCTGATAAAATAGTGAGACTGACAAAAGAAAGCAGAAATCTCTGAGTAGAGAGAGGCAAAGTTATAAAAGACTCAGCAAGGAATTACAGTTTCTACTTGGTACAGAATAAAGGAGAAAACATTTCTTCTCAAATAGAAGCAAATAAATGTATTATCTTAAACTTGAGGAAAGTGTAAAGGTTTTCATGCTTGAAAGCTTATAAAGCTTTTTTTAATTTTTAGGAATTGGTTTACCAGATACTACAAATTATACTCTACAAACTTTGCCTTCATTTTATTATGACTAATAGCCTACAAGCCATTACATGAAGTTATATTACATATAGCCTAAAAATTGCTCTGTTGTTTGCATAATATGCAGCTAATGTGGAAATAGAAAGCACTGCAGCCTTCCACCAGTTCTGTGCTGCAGGCAGGAGGGGAGAGGTAGCTGGGGAGGCAATGGAAGCAGCCTGATCAACTGGACATCTCCACATCAGATGCTCTCTCACACCTCCAGCTCTGCAGCTCTCACCACAGGCTGCTTCAAAGCCTCTGTGAGCAGAGATGTGTGAGCACAGATAACATTCACAGTCTGCAGCTGTTTCATCTTGTACTCAGCTTGTCTGTTAGGCTTCAACAAATCCCTTGCTTTAAAATCCCTCAACAGGAGTGAAGTAAAGGATGATAGAGTGTCCAGCACTTGTTAGATAAGAGGTTACACATAAAGTTATTCACAGTCTATGTACATTTTACACCATTTCTTCTATCTTTGATAAGTAGATGTTAAAATTCTAAATCATAAGCCCATAATTATGCCTTGGAAGTTGAAATTTTTTGTATGTTGCAGTAAGAGCAGCTATTACTTTCTCATCTGACTACCAAGTATCTGTTTAACATTTTTGTGTGCCTAATATAGCCTTTGCTTGTTCCTTCCCTAACAAGGCAAAAAGCTTAACAAGGAAAAGTGATTACAAAGCACAGCAGGAACACCTTCAAGCTAATAGTTGACTAAAAAAATTACCAAGCAGCAATACTAAAATGCCTGTAAAGTTCAGCAGAAATTCAAAAGCCTGCTGAAACCTAAATTAAATTAAAACCCTGTCACACAAAAAGCAAAAATGCAAAGACAAATTGAAACTACTATTTTGAGAAGTTTTTGACAGACACATTGTGCCACCCATGAACTTGCAATGAAATACAATTCCAAACTTTTATGTTTGGTTTCTGTACATGGAGGGTAATAAGCTCTGATAGAAATTAACACACAAGAATAACACTTTTCACATATTACCTTTCACAATAACTGTAAAAAAGAAACAAAAGTGGTGACTAACAAACTTCACACTTCATGTCAAAGTGAAGACAGTCTCCTAAAAAAGAAAATAGAAAATAAAAAAAACCAACAAAGTGTGAAACATCGTGTGCACTGATATATTAAGCATTCATCTTTGCAAAATATTGTCTAAAATTTCCAGTTCCACAAGTGTCTTCTGCAGCTCAAGTCCTAAATGTTGGGGACACACAGATCTAGAACCTTAAGGAATGGTCTGCATCAAAAATTCCAGCAGGGCAACCTGAATTGCAAGAAAACAGGATGCTCACCTACCTTTGATATTACAAGGAACACAATCCCTTCCTTATTAATTAACTGTAGTAGGCTCACAGGAGGAACAAGAACCTCATGATATTAAGTTCTGATTTTCTAAGCTATGCAGAGAAAGGCACTGTTTCTTAAGTGTACATTCCTAAGCAAAGAATTTAGAACTAGGAAGGTAATGGAAGAACAGATAGACTTGTTGGCCTTAAAATAATCTGGAAAGATAAGGCACCTCCATGTTGTGTCTTGTGAAAGCCCGGTATCTTTCCTTAAATTGATACAGCATTATTATTGTATTAAAACAAAACATCACCTTACATAAAACTTCTTGTTTTTAATTTTTAAACTCGGATCCTATAAATACATTCAATAAAATCCACTTTTAAACTGTTATATAGGAAAATAAACATTATACAAAGTAGAGCCATAAGTTTTATTGCCTGGAAGTCTTAATTTTTATTATTAATATAATTAATGTGAAATAAGCGCTGTTTTAGGGATATCCTGAATCAAGAGGAGTCACACACTATGCTACGGATTCTCAAATTAGTGACCCAAACAGAAGTAGTAGCAAGGACAGAATTAAATGCCTACTCAAAATTAGTTTTTGATCACCTGTCAAGCATGGCTGAGAGTCTGTAAACTGTTAACAGAGAGCAATAGCTAAATTCATGCTTTTCAGCTATTGGATTAAGAGGTAACTCATAAAGAGGGACCCCAAGCCCCCTCTGAAATCAACATTTATGCACAGCAAGGTCAAACCTTTTCCACATTTTTTTCAATGATCATAAGTGCTTAAAGGAACCAAAAAAACTGGAAGATGCATTTTTTAAGACAAAAGCATGTGATTATCCATCTTCTACTCCACAAAGACAATGCTCACTGTAGATCTTGAACACAAGGCAATTAGTCACAAAATCACAGAATATTTTGGGTTGGAAGGGACCCACAAGGATCACAAAGTCCAACTCCTAAGTGAATGGCCAGGGATTGGAGCCACAACCTTGGCATTATTATTGTAGGGCTTTACCCTTTCAGAACATTTAATTTATCAAGTGCACAAAGCTATGATAAATTTAAGTCATCAGGAGACACAGAGATTGCAATAAAAATTATGGTTTAAAAGTAAATATCATATTCTACTCTATTAATAGAGCAGAAACTTCAGCATGTTTGCCCTTTGTTTCAATTATTAGGAAATAAATATGCTTTCCACATGGTGCAACTTTAAACATACCAGCTCAAACCTGACATTTAAAGGAACATTCATTTAAAAGAAATTTCTTAATATCATTCTAATTTTCAGCAAACATCACCAAGACCTTGTAAAGTCTCTTTTTTTATTTATTTACCATTCCAACAGTCTTAGAGTTGGTGCTGTCATCTTGCAGAACCATTTTTCAGCCAGTTACATGAGGATCTTCTGAAAAATAAACATTAAAAATTTTCTTGTCACGACACTGTACTTTGATTTTAAAAGGCTGCAAGATTCTAGATTATGCAAGAATAGTCATCACTTCAATTTATGATACCAAAAAATATATAAAAGATATAAAAAGCAGTCTCACTGCATAGTCTAAAGTGTGTGCTCACACAACTGACTGCACTAAAGCAAACAGGCTCAGCAGCCAACTCTCCTCTCCTGAACATGCAACAACTTCTGAGGGCAGGAAATAAAACTGCACCACTGATATTTCACGTGCAATCTTATTTGGACAGCATCAAGTGTTTCTTTGTGCAGATTATTTCCACATTAAAAGTTCCACCCCAAAAATAGAAAATCACATGAAATTCACAAACTTTTACTGCACTGACAATTAAGGAAGAGAATGTTATAGTCAAAGAGTTGCCAAATCATTGCAAAACAGAAGTATTGCTGTTCCAGGAGAAGACACACAGCCTGTATGTCCCCTCCACCACCAAAAAAAATATAAAAAAAGGATATAACAAGGATGCCAAAAGACACAGAACAGCACCTCAGTCACAAGCCATGGTGCAAGCAAGTCAACTGGAAATTCTTCCTTCTATTTACTCAAGATTATTTCATATACTGTTTGAAAGACAACATATCAAGATAAAGCTTGCAAGCAAAATAAATGGGTTTAGTCTTTCCAGTTATACCAGCTGCTCCAACAATACCAGTTCTGGGATACAACCTCCTCCCCCTTTTAACATGTTCTGTCATCAAGTGATTCTTGTTTCATATTGGATTGTTTTTGAGATAAGAGAAACAGAGACACTGCTTTCACTTTAACCTGAAAATCAAAACAACTAAACTAATGATAATGTAAAATGATTTACATTTATATGTCAAAATTTGTAAGCACACATTAAAGCAACATTAATTTAATACAATTCTAATGTCCAAAGTGTACCATGAGATGAAAGCAAAGGCAAAGAATATTTAGAGGAGATGGAAAAATGAGCCTTATGCAACATGATTATTACATTCACTGCAGCCCTGTCATTTTTACTCAAAGTTTCCTGTTGGATCTTAGAAAATAGTGAAACAAAAGACCCAAAAGAGCAACCAAGTTTTCAATGCTAATACTGAGTTCTGCAAGTAGAGATCACTGCTCCCATCTACACGGGGAGTTACACATGACCAAAGTCTGCACAGAAGACACATTGATTTTATTACCAAAATAGGAGCTTAATCAAAGGTATGTTTTAGGAATCTGGAGGTCTGTAACAGTCATGCTATCAAACTGGCATGGCACAGCTGGGTCTGGGTATCTAAGGAATAAAAAGAACATGAAGGTTTGAATGTTTTCATGAATGAAACGAAAGCTTCCTATTGTGCACTTACTGAAAATTCATGAAGCAACACTTCAAAATATTTTCCTTTACAGAACTAGAACTGTAGAGTATTAATCTGTTTTATACCCCAGAGCCCTAACCAACTACTAGCCTATCCAAGCACACAGTTCTCAGAAATTCCAGCAGCACCTCCAGCAAGGCTGTGACCCTACTGGACTTGATGTCTGACTGCAATGAGTTAGAAACACCCGAGTTTCAGGTCTGCAGAGTGAAAGCTGACAAGCAGAACACACACTGACCTCCTTGTTATTCTTGTCCAGCAGCATTAGCAGAAAACACTCCATGTCAAGCTGCCAAGGCCTCTCTAAGCTTCACCACGTACAGAGCAACCTCTCAGCCACCAGTAGCTCCACATTTAACATTAGTAAGGATTACAAATGACATCCATTTCACATGCTGCAGATCTAATCTTGTCTAGTGCAAGGACTAAAGATATCGTGCTTTGTCACAGGATATACAGACACAGATCCCTGATAAGAACCAGCAGGGCAGCTTTCAGAGAGACACGGTGGCAGCTGGAAGCTGAGCCTTCCAGGCAAGGCAGAAATTGGCGAAATTATCACACTCAGAGTGAATGGAAGGCTCCTTCCTGCCGACAGATATCTTTGGGGAAAAGTAGCAGGAACAAGGAGAAGGAAATGAGTAAGTCTTCTTAATGCACTCAGAGAAAAGTGGATGCCTAAGAAAAAAGATATATGGTTCTAGCTCTGGGGACCTAGGAGGAGAAAGAATGAGTGTGCTGCACTCGCACCTAGAACACTGAAAACTGCGGGGGAAAAGGAAAGGGAGGCTCAGCCCGGGCAGGGGAAGCACGTACCACTCACACCCCAGCCAGGCAGGACAGCGGTGCCAGCTCAGAACCACTGAATCAATTAGGTTGGAAAAGAGCTGTGATATCATCGAGTATCCCATGACCAAACACCAGCCTGTCAACCAGACCATGGCACAGGCTTTCCTTGAACACCTCCAGGGATGGCAACTCCACCACCTCCCGGGGCAGCCCATTCCACGGCTTAATCACCCCTTCTGTAAAGGAACCTTTCCAAATGTCCAACCTGAACCTCCCCTGGCGCAGCTTAACAGAGTCCTCTTGTCCTGTCACTGTTGTCTGGGAGCTCGACCCCCACCTGGCTCCTGTCATGGAGCTGTGGCGAGCAATGAGGTCTCCCCAAAGCCTCTTTTACTGCAGGATAAACTCTCTCAGACACTGCTTATAGGACTTGTGCTTATAGGACTTCAGAGCCCCGCTGCCCGTCTCCGGACACGCTGCAGCGCCTGGCAGTCTCTCCCGTAGCGAGCGCACAGAACAGGACACGGCACCGAGGCGTGGCCTGGCGAGCGCCGAGCTCAGGGGCGCAGTCACTTCCCTGGTCACGGCTGCTACGGGCTCGCTTTGGGGACAGCGGAACCCCCCGCACACACCCTCAGCGCGGCCGGGGGAGCTG
>VRYO01002782.1:25642893-25695430 GCA_009812075.1 Sialia sialis | reverse complement strand
CCAAACCCATCCATATCCCCGTCCCCATCACTGTCACCATCACCATCACTGTCACCATCGCCATCCCCGTCCCGACCTGTATCCCCACCTCGGATCCCATTGCCCCTTTCCTATTAGCATTCCCTTCACTGCCCCCATCCCCATCTCCGTCTCAGGACAAACCACTGCCCCCTTCCCCGTCCGCATCCTCATCCCTACGCCATTCCCATCCCGTTCCCATCCCGTCTGCAGCCCAGGGCTGCGCTGCCGGTGCCGTGTCCCCCGGACTGGCCGCACTGGGCACGGCTCCGGGGCCGCTCCCGGCTCCTGCCCGGGGAACGGGGACGGGGAGGGAGCGCTCCGCACAGCGGGGAAGAACCAGAGCGGGCTGCTAACCCCGGGCTCCTGCTGGTCCCGGCACCAGCGGGGCCATCTCCCCGCGGCTGCCGGGAGCGCAGCTGGCTGCGGAACCAGCGCCGGCTGAGATCCAGGGAATGGCAGAACAGCTCTGATGGAGCAGAGCTTGCTCCGGAGACAAGCGCATTTATACAGGCTCTTCCAAAACTGTCAGATAAGCAAGTTTTAAAAAAATAAATAAATAAAAATAAACGAACCAAAAGAAAACCCCAACAAACCATAAAATACGGAGGAACAGAGCACGGAATGAAGAACTAGAGATGGAGAAGTGGGATGCACTTTGAAACTAGTCTGTCGAAAAATAAAAAGGGGAAGAAGGAAAACCAAAGTTTGCAAGACCATGAAGACTATGAGAAATGTCTTAAAATGCAGAGAGGTGGTGGAATCTTAGTTTCATTGTTCCCAAACCATTATGCTCTGTGATACAAAATCTCACAGAACCTGAAAGTAGTGGCAACTAATTAAACTTTAAAAATAGGTATCTGCTTCCCTATCAATACACTTTCAAGAGCATAAAAAATGATACTGCATAGACTGGCAAGCTAAATGAAAGAAAAATTTTGAGATGTGTATGTTAGTGACTAACAAGCTGTGAAAGCAAATACTAGACAAAGTCTATCAAAAATATTAAATAAAATGAACTATCATAGGCTTAAATGAAATTGCAAAGTCAGATTCTGGTCTGTCTGTTTTGGTTTTGTTAGTACTCTCTGTAGTCACTGTTGATTAATATTTAAGAATTAAGCTTAATATCAACCTAACAATAACCATGTGTGTCACATCAGTATTTATTCAGTATTTATTCTGCTAACAGAAATAAAGCTTTTTGCAAAATTTAGCTGTTGCGTATTTTGGAATGTTTACAGCAAAAACTGCTAGGAAACAATAGCAAGCAATGTATACACATGAATAAAAAGGTGTTTAATCCATTCCCTCTCTTATGAAAATGTGAATATGAAAATGTCTGTCATATATCTGAGTAAACAAAAATTACTTTAAAAAAAAAACCAAAAAACAACAACAACAAAAATAAAATAAAACAACCTTGAAGAACTTTTAGTGTGACACTGGTCTGGGCTTTTTTTGTGAGCCTGAGTTTCTTAATCCAGCTCTATTTTAATGTGCATATAGTAGCACTAAGAGACATCCAACAAGTCTGATACCTCTTAAAACTGGTTGTTAGAAGCAGTAAGATACAATCCCTACCCTGAAGTATTTATAGCATAAATGGCACAAGTACATGCAGTGAATTATGCACTTGGTTCAAACTATCTTTTTTTATGTACTCAGTGTATACATAATAAATACTGTATTGATTTGTTGTTCTTCTGGCCTCACTATCACTATTAGCCTTTAGCCAAAATTGCCAAAATGTCCAACATGGTGCTTTTACATGAAATTGTGACTTTGCAGCCTTGTAAAGAGATTTTAGGTAAACTGAATTTCTTAGAGAAAGCTTCAAGAAAATAGCAGTCCTCTTGAAATGGTGCATTCCGTGGAATTCAGAGGAATTGAAAAATATATAAAATGTAACTGCAAAAATGTGTATGCATCTCACAGCATCGAATTTTCTTGGCTCTACCAGGTCTTTGTTTAGTATTTATACAGAGACTCAGTAAACTTACATGGCTTATTCAAGGTCAGTCAGTTCATCAGCAGCAATACCTGGAGAGAAAACCAGTTATGAACACAGTACTACAGAGAAACTGCATGTAATACTTTCCTATAGCTAATAGTGCCTTTACTAAATAATATATTAAAAAATATTATGCATAATTTATATCAAAATGAGGTCAATGCTTTATATTAAAAATAAATCCCACTGCATTTGAACAGGGATAATAAATACAGCAACAGGGAAGGTTGAGATTCCCAGGCTCTCCTGACTTACCTATCATGCATTGACAGAAAAGCTCAGTTTGGTTTTCTCCCCCTTGGAAGATGCTTTCTCACAGTGATCGGCAGTAGTGATGACAAAATATCTGTGTTATGTAGATTTTCTCTCTTTTAATGCTTTAGTCTCCTTTGACAGTGGCAAGCACATGAAATCCCACCTGAATTAAGACCAGCTTTCTGGGTGTAGCTCCATGTGTTCTCTCACGTATATGAGTTTTCTTCTTTAGGAGGCAATGCAGCACTTCGCCCCTCAACGAGGCAACAGCGTTAAATCCACCTTGTTAAGGTTTTGATTTTAAGTATTTTGACCAGGGCAGGCAAACAACCATTACTTCTCCTTCAGGTGGAGTGCCAAGATTTCTTCATCACAGGGTGAAGCACTCTATGGCTCCTGGGGCATTTTGAGATAAACAGGTCAACATTGTCAGAAGCCCAGAAGTCTGCAGCTATTACATTTAAAAACATCACAGGACTTCTCTATTTTTAGCTCTTGATTAAGTAATTTGCTTCCTATTGTAAAAGTTCCCATGATGATCTTGTGTCTTCTCTGAAAGAAACTATTATGAGAATGATTTCATTTTTGTTTTTACTGTGCCTTTTTCAGGAATTAGATTTTAGTAAACATATGTGATAAAACAATATGTATTTTGAAAATATACACATGCTGCACATTATTTTTCTTGCTGTGAATATTTTAGTTACATGCATAGCATTTTCATAGGCAAAGCAAAATTATATCTAGTTCCACTGTAATATTTTCATAAGACAAAACATCCGCAAAACATTCAAACCTTCTAAATTGCACTTATCAAGAAAATTTGAATTTAGCATCTGCTCATATATGTTCCACTTACAAGAACATAAAAGCTGATTTGGAAGAAATAGATCAGATCCCAAGAATGAAATTTATACTCTATTGGTCTCATAATAGAGCTCTAGGAATTGAACCTAGTTATTTTAGAGAAATGCTTCCTTCAAAAGGATTTGGAACAGATCTTTGATGAACAAGATGCTCATGTTGGTGAACAAGGCAAAGCATCAGAAGAAGCTGTACTAAAAATTCAAACTGACAAAGTCAGTTTTGATCAGCTTCTGTTCTCCTTAGGGAAAGGATACAGTCTGAGTGCTCAGGACCAGACTCAGTGTCGGATGCATGACAGTGGGGTGTTCCCCTGTCCTCTTGGGTTAGATCAAAAGTCCATCTAGCTCAGAATCCTGATGTCTCCCAATGTCTCATAAGAATGCCTGGGAAAATGGCGTTGGAAACAAGGGAGTGGTTTCCATGGTGAATCCTTCTAGTTTTCAGAAACTAATGGGTACCAGCATCCTTATCTGGAAGGATGCTATTCAGCCAATGCATTTAATAGCTCTTGATGGACCCATGGATTTGGCTAATCACTTTTGTGAACCCAGTAATGCAAGAGCTCTTATGGATTTATTGAGGCAGAGTCTTGTGACATAACAGAAAATGTTTTGTTTTGCTTGGGTTTAGGCCACTGGATAATAATCTTGTCACACAACTTGTAATTCTTGTTCCACTTCACCTTCTTTGCATTATTTGAGTTTAACTGCCTTATATTTGTCCCCAGCTGTCCTTGAGGTGTTCTCACATCCTAAGTCCAGCTTGGCAAGAAGCCTCTTGTGACTGAGGGAATGATTTTATTGCTCAGTTATCCCCACTGCCTTCTGTCCTTCTAGTCCAATTCTTGAGAGGTTGAAATGAAAACATTTATATGAATACATGAAATATAGTTCGACTCTTAAAGTTACAATTTCCATTCTATTTTCAGTCTCTTTTTTGTGTATTTACAAACTTTTTGTGGTCTTGGTCCTTGCTGAACTATTATGTGGCTTCTTTCTTACATGTTTTACCTGATGAAAAAGCTCTAAGAAATCTTAGTGCTTAAAAATGTATTATTTTTAATAAAATCTCTGCTTATCCCTATGAGAACTACTGGTACTTACAGAAAAAATGTTGCTCTGCAAATGTAATAGAAGAAAAAACCACAAATATTTTTGTGATGTAATTTTATATCAACCATTACTTTTAATAGCTGTAGAAAATGAATTGGAACTGAGCTTTTTCTGCTTCCTACTGAACATTACTTGCAAATATTAGCTAGCAATGAAATTACAGATGAGTAAAACAACTCGTTTGGGGAACTTGTCATCACTTACTTCAGTCTCTTTACTCTGCTGATTTATAATAGGAAAGAAAACAGGAAGCTTAATTGGCAATGAGATTTCCCAGACTGAAAATTATTAAATTGCTATCACTCAATTATTTTCAGTAGATGAGTTGTGATCATTAATTGTTTTTAAAAAGACAATTTTAAAAACCATTTGAAAACCTATTCAAGCAAACCAAAAAGTAAATGGAAAGTAAACCTTTTGGAAGTGTTCTAAATTACAGAATTACCATGACATTAAGATCAACTATAAGTAGGAGTGGACTGCACGTGTAGCCTTCATACGTGTTGGCAACCAGGGCTGGCAGAAATGCATGTGTGAGCATGAATACCTGTCCTGCTGGAGATGTGAGCCAAAAACACCAAACAGGCCTTAACAGAGAGCCAAAAGCGAATTTCATATGTACACTGAATATCCCCATTAAAGCACCTCTCCTGAAGGTCAAGCCAAGCAGTTCCCTCAGCACAAGTCCAATCAGATGGAGCTGCTGATAATCTGACCCCGCATGTTCAGAACACAGAGCAGATTTTTACATTTGTGCTTTTGCACATTCCTGGGTGAATAATCACAATGATTCATGGAGGCACATTGCAACATAAGGTGGTATTCAAAGGGAATTGCCCAATATGGCAAGAGGGAACTGATCCCCTGTTGGGAATGCATAATGCTCCAGAGAAGGCAGGGATTCAATCAGAAGGGCCTAAAGCAAAGGAATAAATGTCCCACACTGATTCTTACCCCATTAGCAAGGGAGACCTCCTGTGTATGTATGGGTTCTATAGAGACAGCACACAAATGGATTAAACTGGAAGCTGCTCTGCAGGGAAACACAGGAGGTAAAGTTTTGTTTTCAACATCTTCTAATTTTAACACCACTGGTCTTCTCAATGCAGATGCTCTTAAACTGCAAAAATTAAATTTTACCAATTTTCATTCAAAAATGAAATTTTATCAGGTGAGGAATTGCATGGGCAGAGCTACTGGTTTGGGGCTTTGCTGGTGCATTATTTTTAGATCAAAAGGTTTCAAACTGTATTGTTCATAAAGGTCAAGTCTCTTGGCTTGTCAGGATGGCACACCTGATTGAACAGGCATGCAGTGCTCTAAATAGAGATTTTAATGCCCCTGTTCTCACAGTAAGGACTAACATAATTAATGTAATCTGTTTGTCTAGAAGATTTTGTCCAATTTACATATTCGTTAGCATAATTTACTGGAGTGTTTGCTTTTAATACTGTTTTTTAAAGCAGCAGAGTGAGAGGAATGCTTGGATACAATATGTATATTATATATATGATATATTTATGATAAGGGATATGTGAAGACCACATCATTAAAAACTGGCTGTGGCCTTCTTCAAAGACATCCACGTGATCCTTACAGCGTCACACACAGCTCTGTAGAGCTGCAAATCAGCTTTTATACATTTTGGTGATTCATTAAGGTATTATTTCAGGAAAATTTCCTATGGTCTTTGAGCACAACAAGCAAGGAATCCCAATTTTACAGAAAGCTGTTAACAGTTTCTTTGTATATTACCAAACAGATAGAATAAACCCAGCATGTATGGAGGCACCCAGCATTCAGAAATAGTGCTTTGAAATTGTTTCCATTTTGTATGCAAGCAGCATTTTCACTAGAAATAGATTCAGTTATACACTTATTGAAGAACACAGTCTTTTTAAAGTCTTCCACTGCTGACTAACTTAAGTAGGATTGTATATTGTTTCCAAATAAATCATTGATCTTAATGAGAAACTTGGACTGCAGATAGCTGTGATAATTGAAAAAGATGCTGCCCAAGCTGTTCATTGCCTTCCCCCAGCTCTGGTGGAGGGAACGTTCCCTATTCTGTGAGAGAACATTCTCTATCCTGCTAGAAAGAAGGCAGCCAAATAATTTAACCCATCAGAAGGGGTATTTTTAGTTATGTCCTATTTTGTCTAGAGACAATTGGAGAGTGCTCATCCGTGCTTCTCTGACAGAACTGTGGATGCTATAATATCCAGATAACTGATGGTATATATTCAAGCAGCACCCTGCTGCATCCAGAGAAGGACACCTGTCCATGTGAGTTCCAAATTCTCCTCCTAGCCCTCCTCTCCTCCCCGCATTATCTTGAAGTAAATACAATAAGAGTAATGTGGCACAATGATATAATGTAATATAATAACCTTGTAACATCCATTGTCTTCAGAAAGCTAATCTGAGGAGTCAACAGTTTGGGTCAACTGAAGAGAATATACTTTTATCAAAATTCACACACCATGAAGAAATCCAAACACATATGAGTGTTTCTAAACAATCCTCTTATGAAAAGCCATTTAGAATGAAAGGTCAAATATTAGCAGCCAAACCCTCTCAAAAGTTGATAAGCAATGGTGAAAGCCAGAAAAATGTCTCAGAACATAAATCTATTTGTTTAGCTGTCACACATTCAATTACTTACAGTTTCAAATGGCTGGGTTGAAAAAAAAGCCCCATGGTGCCATTGCACTCTCTATGACTCTTCCTGCTATTTCTTTTGTGAAATGACCCACTAGGTTCACCTTGGTTCTCTTTTCCAATCCAGCTTTTCTTCCTCTGGTACTTGCCACTGTCTAAAGGCTCAGTTTTACGCTTGTGGGCTTCTGTGCCCTGCTGGAAAGCTCACCCAACAGTTAAACCGCTGCTAAACTGCACACTGGTGACACAATGGTTTTATTTAGCACACAACTGACATCTTTACCAAAAAAAAAGGACCATTAAATTAATAAAGGTGATTTTACATAAATTTGCGAGTTATCATGGGTTTTACTTAAATTAATGTTCTCAGTTCAGCTGAAGTACATGGATCACATGAAAAAGGCAGCAATACATGTTTTTTCCAGCCAAGGAAGTAAATAGGTGCTGAGAACACATGTTTCTATGAGACAAGAAAGCCCAGACTTTCTGATCATGGGCAAACTGTGCACTGCTATTCCTTGGCTCCCAGGTATAACTGTGCAGTACAGATACAACTCAAGGGCAGAGGTTTGGGCTCTGCTTTGCAGCTGTAGGAATTCTGCTGCCATCCTTCTGCTAGTTCTCTTACAGTGGCATTAGAAAGGACTAAGATGTTATAAGAAAGAACAGATAACCAATTTTGAATGAAAAAGCAAGCTGTAAATAGGAATGCAGTTTTCCTCGACTTTTGCAGATTTTGCCTCAGACCAGAACATCAAGTTCTTGAGGCATCACATTTTCAGTCAAATTATTTTTCTAGGTTTGTCTTTTGATACACAATTTGCTGTTACTCCTACCAAATAAAACCAGCAATAGTGGTGTTATCATCACAATAATCCGAGGATATAAACAAGCCCTAGTTTATGTTTCTCTCTTCCTTACACACCTTGTTTTAGTGCACCAAGAATTATAGCTGGGTTTTTTCCCAGGCTTCATTTAGCAAAAAATATGGTTGGACTAATTATATTTTGAAAGTTAATGGTTTTAGTTGATCTATGTTGAACTCTTGGAGAGCAGCCACATCAAATGAGTTCCTGGTAATTTGCCATGACTTCACCATGTGCAGCCCCATGAAATTACATGCCTCCCATATGGCTGTTGCTATAGCTATGCCAAAATCAACCAATTACACTGTAATCTTGCTTGTGGCCCTTCTTGGAGAAAATCTACACACATCCTTTATCTGGGGAGATAAAATGTTTTGGGTTTTTTTAGCTCTCTTTAGTATTCTCTCAACTAATAGAAAACCTATTTATATTAAAATACTCAGAACATGATGGCTAAGTGATTAAGCAATTATTACTTACAATAAAGGAATATTGCCCAATGGATAACCTAGACATGATTTTTCTTGTTTGTTTCTCTAGCTTTTATTGTCATGTTTAGCTGGGCTTAAGGGCTGTTCAGTGTGATGCATTGGATATTAAGGCACCTTTGAAATTCAGTTTGTGCCAATCTGAATGGCAACATGCTGATCCAGGCATCAGATTCTCAGCCCTCCTGGGCATTTCCAAAATCCCTCCACCTCCAGAACTTCCTTATGTTTTTAGGTTTTTTATTTTCTCTTGCACTTAACTGCACTTCCCAGGCCTGGATCTATATATGGATTCACAGCGTTGTTCTTTCTGCATGTTCAAGGGCAGGCCATTAACTGCATGAAAACGATCCAGAGTGAGCAGGATGCTGAAAAGCTTCCCACACAGCTTAGCAAGGGATTTGTAATGCTTTGTCTAGGTACACACTTCTTCAGGCTGAGGTACTTGTGTGAAATTTTAATACCTGGCAATGCTGGAGCTGGTAAACCATACCTGCATCTTGGAAAACTGTGAAGCCCCATGACTTATTTGTATAACACTTGCAGAAAGCTGTCTGCAAATTCCTTCCATCTGAATCAAACTCTTAGACTGCATCTCTGTTTACCTGTTGATTAATAGAAAGACTTTCCTTCTGACTTTAATCCTCTCATCCCTTATTCATCTGTATTCATCTGCATTCCCTTGCTCTGTGTTTACACTGTAAACTGCCTGGAGGCAGATGGCAACAGAAGGAGGATGCTCTGCAATGGTAATTACTTCTGTTATCATGGATTTTTAGGAAAAGATCACCTGCAATCCAGCTGTGCTTACAAAAGCTGGACTTGGTGCATCATAGGAGGATGCTGTTGCTGGATTATGTGTGCTGTATAGGATTTCACAGAATCATAAAGGTTGGAAAAGACCTCTAAGAGCAGCCCAGCACCACCATGCTCACAGCTAAACCATGTCCCCAAGTGCCACATCCACATGCTTTGTGAACACTTCCAGAGACAGTACCAGGTAAAGGCAATTCAGGCTTTTGGTCACTCCCATTCCATTGGTAAGATCGAGAATATACAAAGACACGGCCTCTACACATTAAAAACTTAATTTCTGGTACACCTTGAAACAATGAAAAGCTTTTCATAGCTCAGCAACTGACTTTTGGCCAAATAAGGATGAAAAGATTCAGAAAATTACACCATGAAATAGACTGTAGGCTTTACTTTACCAAAGAACAAAGTAAAGGTTGGAAAACCTTTCCATGAAAGAAATATACCAATCAGCACAGCAATCCTGCTGGATCTAGTTGAATTTTGGCTTTACAAGCTCAATTTTGTGATTTAAGCACAAGACTCCTGTGCTAAAAATATTCACCAAGATAATCTAGATGCCAATGTATAAAACTACAAAAAGGTCTATACAGAAAAAAGAATTGAAATTCAGATTGATCTATTTGAATTTGGCTGAGTTAATACATCAAACTTGTGTTTATGGTCCAACAATGTGAGATAATATTGCTTAAAGAGAAATCTTGCCCCTTTATTTTATTGGACTGGTGCCTGAGTCCACAGCCACCTGAAAACTGCATCTGGAAAGGCTAATAAAATGAAACATGAGATCTCATGGCCAGCGAGCTCAGTCTTTCAACCCCTTTCCTTTGCAAACCTCTAACTGACTTGGCACCTCGATACTGAGAGAAATCCTATGCTTTTTGTTCTCAAATGTAAATTCTACTGTAATTCAGTGAACTAAAATGCACCTTTTTCAATATCATACTTCATGCAGACTCAGGAAGCAAGAGATTGCAATGGAGTTGCTTAACAGAATTGTTTCACTTTCCATATGACCTGCAGTACTTTTTTGTTCTGCTCAAGCTTTTTCTTCTGCTCAGTGCCCCACCATTTCCCAGAAAACACTTGTATTCACAGGGAGGAAAAGATAAATTCAGCAATGGGATATTTTCTGCAGAGTGCATTAGAGTAAGTGCTTTTGGGTGTGATTTAAAGTTTTATAGTGAAATTATGCTTCTGCTAGCAGAAAGTCTCCAGCACACTATTACAGTGATTCTTACTCTCTGTCCTTTCACTTTGCAATTAAGGTTTAGCAAGACTAATCAGGAGCATTTTTTGGGAATATTAGGTAATAAATGCTGGTCAGCTATGGAACACTAATGATTGTTCTGTTCTGAAGTCTCACTGCAGCTTGGTAAATTAACTCTGGTCCTGATCCCCTCTGTGCAGGCTCTGTGAGCTGTGTGGCCAGGACAGGACCTGCCAGCTCCATCCTTTCCACATGCCTCGGGTTTTTGGACCTTGTTTTGTGCTCCTCTGGGAGGATACTTTAACTCCAGCAGCTGGAGCCCAAAGCTGCTCTCTCATTCCATGATTCCATCTGCCAGATGCAGCAGTTGAACCTGCTGCATGTATAACACTGACTACCAGGTAATAAAACTGAGAAGAGAGTGAAAAGTCCACATGTTAGTTTATATCCTAACTGTATTTATTATAGATAAATATTTACCTATGCTCCACAGCAGCACATACATAGGAAAGGGCTATTGGCACTTTCTCTGAAAAGCTTTCAGAGATATTCATCTTTAATATTCTACCTCAGCACAGCTCACAAGCTACACAATATCCTACAGAAATTCCTTTCATTATCTGTAAAACGTCTCATAATGTTCTAGTTATAATTTGCTTTGACATTAAAATAAAAATGTTAAGATTCTCAATGTCTCCTTTCCTTGCTTATGCTCCTCAGGAAGATCTGGCAGCCCACAGAAGCCAGATGGTGACTTGAACTTCCCAAATGAACTGCCTGGCTGCTGCTACTGAAAGGGATGGTTTTGCTCTCTTCCTCTCTCATCCTGAAGAGCATGTACCTAGTCCTTCCTTTGCTTTGGCACTGACTCTAGTCTATCCCTCCAGTGAAAAACAGCCAAGAAGCTTTTGATTAGAGACAGCTGAAATCAGGTGAGGAGAACATATTTGAAGAAGGAAGCAAGAACACTGTGAGAATACTTGCAGACTTCCCTAAGGGACACAAGGCCACCTGAAGCTACACAGCTCTGAGGTGAAGTAAGGGTGTCACACCAGGACAGGACCAGTGTGGAGGCTACCAGAGGGACAAGGCAAGTCTAATCTAATATCAAGCCAGCAAGCAAGGCTAGGACAGACCTACAGCATAGCTCAGACAAAATATGAAGGGCCAGAGCTGAGCTTAACTGGGTCTTCAGTTCTCTGGGACAAGGACTGTGGGGTGGAGACCTCTGGTGATGCTTATTAGAGCCATAAGATCCATTAGTGCTAGCTGAGTCCTGACAAAGACAATTACTCATTTTGATGGACTACCAAATTTGTTCACAGCTTGTCATCTGATTACACCATGAAACTCACACCTTGTCATTGCCAGGGCAGGAGCAGAAAGCAAAGAACTGAACATATCTGTAATGCCCAATATGAGAACTGTTAAAACACTAAGATACTTTGAAAAGTAACAATAAGTAGTATGTGGCTGCAGTACACCACAGGTCAAGGACTGGGCCAGGCCTAAGTGGCTCACCACTCTTGTCCTTCAAAGCATGAAGGGTTGTGGAAAGTAGAAAGAGAGAGAAGAGAATACTACAGACTATATTTTGTCCACCTGAACACTGGACCCCAACAGTGCATTGTGTCTTGCCCTCTTCGGGTCAAAGATGATGGGAGGGGTCTGTCACACCTCTCTTACAAGGAGGGACTGCAGGAGCTGGGCCTGTTTAATCTGGAGAAGGAGATCTCATTAATGCATATAACTATCTCAAAGTCAGGTGCCGAGAGGATGGTGCCAGACTCATGAAGAATTTATTTACACCAAAGGTGGCAGAGCACTGGAACAGCTGCATAGGGAGGGCCCACACAGGAGCCATTCTGAACCCACCTGGATGCATTCCTGTGTCTTGCTCCAGGTGACCCTGCCTGGGCTTGGGGCATGGGCCCAATGATCTCTACAGGTCCCTTCCAACTCTAACAGTTCGGTGATTGGAATGGATTTGCTCACTGGATTGCCCATAGCGGCTGTGGAGTCACGTCCCTGGAGGTGTTTAAGGAAAGCCTGGACGTGGCACACGGTCTGTTTGACATGGTGCTGTTCTGTCACTGCTCGGCCCCGATGACCGCGGGGGCGTTTTCCAGCCCGGCTGGGGCTGTGCAATTCCCGTGACATCCAGGGCCGGGCAGCTCCGCACCGCTCCCGCCGCCCTGAGGGCGCTCCGCGCTCCGCCTGGCGGGCGAGGCCGCGCCACCGCACGTCACGGGGCGGAGCGGGTCAGCCATCTTGGGCTCGCCGGGCAGCGAGCGAGCGGGCGGGGGCGGAGGCAGCGCCCGCCCTGCGGAAGTCCCTCGGTGCCGCCGAGCGCAGCCCGTCGAGCCCCGCCGGAGCCCAGGGCTGCCCGCCGTCCCCAGCACCGCCGCTACCGACCAGCATGGCAGGGCGGCTCCCGGCCTGCGTGGTGGACTGCGGCACGGGGTGAGACACGGCCGCTGACAGCTCGGGGCCGCCCGGGCCGGAGCCGGGCGGGTTCCGCCGCCGATGCTGCTGCAGATGGCGGCGGGGGTCGCGCCGCCGGGCCGGGCAGCCGCGCCCGAGCCGCCGCGGGGCCGGTGCCGGGAGGGATGGGCTGGGCTGGGCCGTGCCGGGCCGCGGGGAGCATCCAGTCGCCTTCCCTTCCCTCTCCGCCCGGTGTGAGCCGTGTCCCAGCGCGGCCCCGCTCGCTGCTCTCGGGCCGGTCGGAGCCGTCCCCATCGGTCTCGGCCCGGGCTGCGGGACCTTGTGCGGCTGCCGGGGCCGGGGCAGGCGAGCACGGACACGGCTCCCGAGGCTGCCCAGAGCCCCTGGGATGCTTCGGCTCGGGGGAATCGCCGCTCTGCCCGGCTCTCTCTAGGGGAATAGTGTGCACTTATTTTATTTTTTTTTCAATGTGTGGAAAATGTCATTTATTCTGTGTTACTTCTCTCTGTGGAAGAAAAAAAACCCCTCCCCTTCCATCGAGCAGGCGCAGAGGAACTTCCTTAGTTTTGTCAAAGCCTCTTCCTGCTTTCGGGCTTTTATACCTTATAAGGCAGTTTTCAGTGTCAAACCTGAACCAAATCCGCTTTGGAAACGTTTCTTTTCGTCCAGCAGCTGCCAGGCGGTGCAGAGAGCGCGGTGCCAGTGCTCCGTGGCCCCGGGGAGCCGGGCCGGCTGGGGCCGGGCGCAGCCCCGGAGGTGCCCGGGAAGCCGGGCCGGGCCGGGCGGGATCCGCGCTGCCGCTGCAGGAGCGCGCTCGGGAAGCGCGACCCGCGCTGTGACCCGCGGGCCGTCGGAAAGAGGAAGCGTCTCCATCAGGCATCGCTTTTTCATTGGAAGGGAAAGCACTGCTGTTTTTTCAAGGCTCTTTAGTTACCGCTGATGGCATGCTGCTTCTTTAACTCGTTTTTTACTTTTGTTTCACTTCTCATCCCTCTTGCTAAAAATAAAGAAAATTTTCAGTGACTGCTCTGTAGATGCAGATATTTATCATGCTTTCCTGAAAGGGTGTGTTCTTCTGCAACCTTCTCAAAGCAAGTGCTCATCATCCCCTTAAGAGAATCTGGTGTAGGACATTAGTGAGTTGGTCTTTAGGAAGAACAGGTATGTGTGTGTTTGTCTGATGTCTGCGTGTCTAACAGTTATATGAAGAAGTCATTCGTGTAGTGAAAGCAGAATTAAAACCTTGAATTCTGCAGGATGGAGGAAAGCTAGCACAGTGGGAATGAGGGTGTGTAGCTGAGTGCTGTCTTTCAAAGCAGAAGATCTGTAACTTCTCTGCCACATGCCACCAGAGGCTTTTTCCCATCCCACGTGTGTATATCACTGGTAGTCCCATTAAAGGCAATAATTATGTCTTTATAGGTTTGTAAGTATGGGTTGTGACCACTGCATTAGAAATTCACTTAAAGCTTTCAGCAATGCCCTGCAGGAGCAGCATGCAAGCACAGAGCTGTGTAAGAAATAACTTTGTCTTGTTGATGTGAGAGATGTACCAAGGGACACGAATGTTAAAACAAATGCTCCTGCAGAAGATGTGTGTGCAAGTACACCATTAATCAGCTTTGCTTTAGAGGGTATGCTCTGTAATGCTCTTCAATATGATGTTAGTCAAGTCCTGCTCCTGTTTAATTTATTCATTTCTCTACAGATCTTTAAAAATACTCTGAGATGCTATTTTATTGTGCGCCATATATCTTTTTTAATGCAGCCCAGCCTATTTTATTTTCCAGGCTTTTCATTTCAGGTGCATTTCCTCATCTGAGGTTGTTCTTCCGTAAAATTCTGCTTCAGGAAAGTGGGGCAAAGATTAGTAGCACTGTAAAGATTACAGAGTGTTGGGGTGGTTTGAATTCAATAATTTCAGTAGACAAAAATATAAAGTGATGAATTTACAAAGGAAAATCTCAACGATAGTTGAGATGAATAAGAAACAGGTGGGTAAGAGTGCAGTGGGTTATGATAGCATGATCATGCTCTTGGCTTTTGTTTTTTGTTTGGTGCAGTGCTTCCAGTCCATCTTTTTGTGTGAGAACACAAACTATGTCCATGTGCTCAGTGCAGATCAGCTGAGGTCTCAGTGTTCTGTCCTGTCTGCCAAAATGACAGAAAGCAGACAAATTAAATATAGCCCTCAAAAAGAGGAAAAGAGGTTTTCAAAATGCAGCCAAAACAGAAAGGCAGAAAGGAGCTTCCTCGCTTAGAATAGGCTCTGAAATGTGCACTGATTTTCCAATAAGTAGGCTTTTTTTACAGGGGAGGGTTGCCAGTTTGTACTCTCAGGAGAATTGACCTCAATCAGCAAAAGGGCAGGTGTGGAAGTGGTATTGAAGAGCATCGTCACATGTCTTGTGCTTATAGCCACAGTTTAGTTTGTATATCTCGGTGTTACATTTTGGGCTTTTTTTAATGTGTATATGCATTTCTGCCAGCTAAGGGAGGGATGAGAAAGGCAGTGGAGTTCTGCTTTTCACCATCAGCCTGCACAGATTATACAAATGATAAGGACTACTTTCAAAGCATAGAGAGACCAAAACAGAGGAGATTGGGGAGATAATATGGTGACTGTTGCTTGAGGTTTTAACAGCTCAGTCAAACTTTTTAGGGGTTATCTACATGTCATACAGCTGGAGCTGGGAAATGGGTTTAATCAGTGACATGGCAATCAGATGCAACTGAAATTCTTCCTGTGTTACATTTGTTACCCTGACATTTGCATTCTTTGCTTAAGCAAACTTGATACCTAAAAAATAAGATATTTGATACCTAGCAAGAGCGAGCAAATTCTTAGTTGTGGTTTTAGAAGCTGCTTGCCTGAAGCACTGTCCTTTTAATGGTACAGGGGAGTTACGGGCATGATACGAAAAATCTGAAGAGCCCAGTTAGTTTAACATAACTGTTAAACCCAGTTTTATTTATTTCTATATCTTGAAATAGTTATAGATATAAGATATATGTTTAGATAGGAGATAGCCTTGTCTAGTTAAGTTTTGAGTAGACTGTTGTTTTGTTGGGTAATCTGTAGACCAACACCGTGGGCCTTACTGTCAGGAAGTCTTTGTCCATGTTAGTAGTGCATTTGACTTCACTTGGCTGCTGAGAGCCCCTCTCTTTCTCTTCTTTCCACAAAGGATGGGCACCAGGTCCATGAACAATCACCTGTGGAGTAACACCTATGTGCTGTTCTGTTTATATCCTTCAAACACTGGCAAATTTTTGATTTTCCTGAAGTCAGTAGATATGCTGTGAGTGAGACTTACTTCATACTTTGGTGTATCTAAGGATTGCATGCATTTTAAAACAAAAATTCAAAATAGAAAAATGAGGTGTTCTTCCAATAAAGTATGTGAGCAACTTACCAAAGAAAGGAAAAGGCTCTTAGTCATTTTTTAATCACAGTAGGCTGCAGTCTTTTACTTTGTGCCTTTTGGGTGTTTGAATTGTTCTTGCCTCCTCTTCTACAGCACTGCCTGCAAGTCATGATTAAAAGCTCTTCCTACGCCACTTTGGAATTTAGCTTGATTAGGTTGACAAGTAGATTTTAACTGTGTCTTTCTGTGTGAACGCACTTTTTTCCTTCAGTGTAACTTGTATAACACTGAATTAGCTCATTCAGGATGGCAGATAATTGCAAGTGTTCAAATTAATGGCTCTTCAGCTGAGCTGCAGTAAGTGGCTATGCAACTACTGCACTTCCAAAATGGGAATTTAATTATAACACTGAAAGGGATTTACAGAATATTATTTGTATTTTCTATACCTGAACTTTATTTTCTGCAGGTTTATGGGCCGCTTTTCAGTGTCAGTGGCAACCAGCTTCTCTAATGTACCCAAGAGTCTTGTTGGGAGGGTCATGTCTGTTGGTAAATTGGTTGTGTGATTGTGATGAAAAAACCCAGCCTGTTGTCATGGCTCTTGTTTTCTGCCTCCTCTCCTATGCCAAACTAGGCCCCTTTTTTATTTCCCATGCACAGGTTGCAAAAAGTGATGTGTTTTTTTAACTTCTTCCTTGCATACTAGGAGTGAATTAAAGGTTTGGGGTTTGACTGGAGAAAGATTTCCTGCTCTTGATGAGAACTCAGGGTTTCTTCGACACCTCCTGGCAGTCTGGTTTCCCGCTGAGCTGAGAGCCAGGAGGATTGAGGCTGCTCAGGATTTCCAGGGTTTCTTGATGTGGAGTTGCAAGCTGCTTTTTGGAATGAGTCACATGGATCTCTGAGAGTTTCTTGGTGATTTGGTCTCTAAGCAGTGCTGTGAATGAAGGAAGAGTAAATTTGGGCACACAGAACCTCAGAGAAGCAGAAGCTGGCTGGAGTGAGCTTTGCTTTGGGGAAATTCTCTGCAAACCCTACTGCTCTAGTTAATCTTTATGCAACATCTCTATAATTCTTAAGGAGAGCCAAGTATTTGTGGGTTGAGTGTCTTCTGGTGTGATAAGGTATATGACAGGATTATGTTGTTCTGTTTTATCTTCTGGGTTTTGACCTGACAGTGTAAATGAGTACAAGATCCATGAAAAACAATAATCTACAACAGACAGCAAAATCTGTGAGGTGAGAAATCCAGTGCTATAAAATCAAGGCAGTGGGAAGTAACAGTCTGTTTTGTAAGCTCGTGAACTTTTTAGTATCTTATACTGTGCCTTGAAATGATTTGTCTTTCCTAATGTTGTAGACATGGGTTATTTCTGCAGGTTTTTCAAAGCCTGACTTACGTTTAGTGTAAAGATTGCAGCACCACAATATTTTTGCAGTTTGTGCTTCAACTTGGTATCTTGTCATGGTCATGCCCTTCTGTGTGCTTGAGTCTTCATGAAAATTTTCTCTTTGGGTTGAATTTGCTCTGTGTTGTGTTATCCCAGAAGTAATTTTTGGATATTCTGTATTTTCATCTATTATCAGATACGGAAAACATAAAATATTTCCTTGATGGCATTTGGAAAAAATACTCTTCCAGGTTTTTAAGAGTATCTTTTGCTTGCCAGTGGCTGAAGTGTGGTTAGGGAGGGAGAGGAAAATGTGTCATCCTTATGTGGAAAAAGGAATTTTACTAGGTTAAGAATTGATGTAATACATTTAAAAAACATTTGTAAGGTGGCTTTGAAGGCTGAGGATGGTCTGTGGTGTCTCTTGGATGATTCTAATACATCACAGTCCATGTTGCAACGCTAAATGCTCAGAGTATGCAATATAATTAGGAATAATAGGAATTCAGTTAGGAGTACATATATTTCTATTGACACACACACTTTTTAAATCTTGTTTTAGTGTATTCCAGAAGCCATTCAAGAGGCATGGCACCTTCCAGTCCTTCTGTTTCTGCTCCTCTTTTCCCATGTCTCACTTGTGCATGACACAGAGGAAGGGGATGATGGTATTTCTGCATAGAGGACAAACCCACTTGCATCCCTGGGCTGGATCTGTAAAGTTAATGATTAATGAACCTGTGAACTGCAGGGCTCCAGCTTGGGGCAAGGTTTAGGGCGTACCTGGGACGGGCAGGTTCCCTTCTTGTTCCTTGATGTGTTTAGTACCTGCCTTGGACTTTCTGCCCAGCAAGTGTGTGCATTGCATGACTCCTATGGACGTTTACTTGTCTAAATTAGTTGAAAATACAGTTTTTAGGAGTTCAGAAAAATGGCATCAGTTTTGAGTAGTAATCCATGCACTGTATTGTTTTATAGGCACATGTAAGAAACTTTGCAGTAGGTCTGTTAGTTCACGCAGTTGGAAAGTTTCAACATGATGTTTCAACACTTAGTTTCATCATTGTAGACCTTCTCTGGGACATGCTAAAAGGTTTTGACAATTTCAAACAAGCTTTTTTTAAAAAAAACCTCAATTTAACGCTTGTTCAACATTAGAAGACTTCAGGGGAGACAAGGTTAATTTCAAAGGTAAAATAAATAAAAACATACTTGGGTTTGTCCCCAAGGAAATTTCAAATTCTTTTCTGCTCTATATATGACAAGGAATCCCTATTGCTTTAATCTTTAATGTTTGGTTTTGGTCACTGAACTGAAATGTACCAGTCCAACAAAAATCATCCTTGGGTAGATGCTTAAAAATACCAATTGGATTGCAAACTTGATAGTGGCCATAGCAGGATTACTTTAACCATAAAAATGAAGCAGCAATCCTTTCCAAGTGCTACTAGTGATGTATTGCTGCGGTTTTGTTTATTCACTTATATCCAAAATTGAAAAAAATAATAATTTTATCCACTGACTTAATGTAGGGTATAACATGACTTGTATTTGTCTTTTTCTTCTGATCATGGGTTTGCATTTTCAAGACTAGACAGAAGAACTCTAGATAAATGTACAGTTTTAATTTTTTCTGGGATTTCCTTTTTCTCTTTATTATTCTCTTGTGGTCAGTGCAAATGTTTGCAGCTGTGCACAGGATGTGTTTTGGCATGCTCAAGCTGTAGAGAGCAAGATGCAGACAGGAGGTTATCTGTTGATACTTTATTTTAATAAATAAACGCTATCATTGAATGAATCCAAATTGTAATTCTTTACTTAACACCATATCTGTTATCTAGGCTTTCAGTATTAGTATTTTTTTTTGTCGTGACTTGGCTTAGATACAAAGCATTGTTTATCATCTGCAAGAGCTTTCACAATGCAACTGCTTGCATATTTACTGTCAGACTTCAGAATCTCTGTGATCCTGTTAAATGAGACCTGCTTTTTATATTAAACAAGATTTACTGGTATGTTTTTGCCCACAGCTGAGTGGGACATTTTTTTCTAAGAGCCAGCTGTTTCTAATCGGAACCGTCTTTCATGAGAAGTGTGGTGTAACATGATAAATATGTAATCTGGTGCTTTAGTGCAAGTCTGCTCTTGATGGAAAACATTTGGTTACCTGTGGAAAGGCTGAAGTGATGAGTGCACAGGGCAGATTGGGAGTGCTGAGACAATTCCTTGGTGCTCCTGCCTTCATCCCTGCTCTCCTGTCCATTTGGTTTTATCCTGCCCTCTGCTCAGGGGCCACAGCTCTTGGGTCAAAGCTGGAGCTCTCAAGTGCTGAAATTGTGCAAATAGCAAGCACAAAAACTCATCTCTCCCTCCCCTTTTTTTAATGTGGAGTAACTTTACAGTTTTATCCCCTTATTGCCTTTGCTTGAAAAAACTTCTAAGTCAAGTCAGGCTTTTTCTGCATCATAAGACTTGGATTTCACCTGTTTAATTTCTTCAAGTGCAGGATTTTGTTTTCTTGCAGGTTATGTATGTGTTCATTCAACTGATCCTTCCTTGCTTCCTTTGTTGAAAAAGATGTATAATTTATTATTTTGGGTTTTTTCTTCCTGATAAATATCTGTGCAGTCAAGGAATATTCTGAGTTGGAAAGGACCCACAAGGATAATTGAGTCCTACTCCTGACGTTCAGCTTATTTTGGATAAACGATGTAGAAAGTTGCCAAATAAATCTCCTCCTCCTAACAGTAACTTATACTGTTAAGTAATTATTAATGTAAAACTGCCAAACCTTTGGGCATTCTTTCCTCATTATTTGGAAATACTGCATGGAGTAGGCAGGCTGTGAAAAATGCTCAGAAAGCCTGGAAAAATGAAATATAAATTTATTAAAAAGCCTATCAGTATAGGTGATTGCTGTGTGGGTGTGGTGTAGCACAGAGGCACTGTTAAGACACTTGTTAAAATGAATTAGTCTAGAAGTCTCAAAGGAAGCAGTGAGTAGAAAGGGAGCATTTTGCCTTTGCCAACACAAACTACTCTACTCTCATTATACAAAGATAATATCCAAAGCAGTTTGCTCTTCTTACTTTGAGGAAAACGCAGTCAAAGGAAAGTTTTAACTTTTGTGTTAAAGTATGTGCCAGCATTAAATATTAGAAATGAGCTTACAAATACAAATAAAATTGACAAGGACTTCAGGTTTAGGTGGTAGTATCATCAAGATGCCAGAATTTGGATTTTTTTAGTTGTAAACACTTAAATATGGGCTGGTTTCAAATCCACTTCTTGTAGCTCAATTATAAGCCAGTCTTTTGGACATAAATGCGTCTTCTCTTCCTCTTTACTTTTAGCACGACTTTTCTAGAATCAGCTTACCAATGTACATTTTCATTTGACTGGTTGACTTTCAAGATTTAGTGGAAGTAAACATAAAGCAAAATTTAAAGTTGTTGCTCTTCTACTCTGTCCAAATGTTAGTAAAGTTAGAAGCAGCACAATGCAGTAGGTTCCTCTGTTCTCCAGACTGGTGTAAAATGTCACCTGGAGATCTGACATGTGAATTTATTCTGAGTGCTGTGTAGCACAGGCTGCCTTTGCCCCCATGTTCCTCTTGGTCATTCTGGTCTGGCTATGAGCAGCTGTGTCTGTGGTTTTCATTCCTCATTTTAGCTGGATTTTACTAGCAAGCAGTACGGTTGTCTGTTGTCCGAGTTGTAGAAGTAGCTGCTGATAAAAAGCAGTACTGGATCAATTTCTACACAAAAATATAGATGCCTTTAAAGATAAATCAGCCTTTTTTTAAAGGTGGTTGTTATCTATTTAGGAAATAAATGTTTGCTAGAAGCTCTTCTCTTTCCAGCTGCTTTTGAGCTCATTTATTAAATTGCACACCAATCTGCTTATGGTTTGTTTTACTGTGACAATTTCAGTATGTGGCACAGAAGTATTTGTTGCCAAGGTGAAGGTTCTTGCTTGAGTGGGCTGATATTTTTGAGGGGAAATACTGTAAAATAATAGTTTCATGCACACAGTAATGCAGTTAATTCCAAGGTCAAGTTTGTAGTTTGTGAGATTTTTAACACCTCTGCTACCTAGAGGTCCCATATGTCATTGAAATACTATAGTCCTTAATACCATTCCTTCATATGTCTTATCTATAGTTTAAGAAGTTTCTCTTTACCTGAGAGTACTTCTAATCTTGTGGGGTTTTTTCCATTTATAGAGCAGATTCTTTGGTTTCCAGTATTGATTACTTAAGACACTTGTAAATCAAAAATACTTTAAAATTTGACAGAAGCAGCTGCTATTTAAAAATGCAAACTAGTAATGTGTGAAAGGGAAACTATATTAGCTATACTAGCTAAAGATGTAAAATATGAAAAACATGGCTAATTTTAAAATCTTGCTGTCTTGTGTTTTATCAAGGACATTTAAAAAGAGATAGTAAACTAATTTATTAATACAAGTCCCATTTTCCTAATAGAATCAGTCCTTCAGGGGCTTCCACTGTTGCTTAACCAATTTGCACCTGATGCTAGAGCTGGGACCTTTATTAAAGGGGCAAGACACCTTTCCTCTTTCACTGTAATTTTCTCATCATTCCTCTTGACAAGGATTTGGAAAGTAAATGCTTCCTAGGCTTTTCAGTCCCATCTGGACGGGAAAACAATCCTGATACAAGAAGGGTGGTAGAAGAAAAGCAACAAATAAAAACATAAGGTTTTGTTCAGACTTTTCAGTCACATGAGGCTCTGTGTATGAAGACTAGGACTTCATCCATGTTTGAAAAATGTTCCCCTTCTTTTTAAGGCAGCTGTTATCAGAAGACATGAGAGAGTGAAAACATGTTATGTATCTTATCATTCCTGTCTATGTAGAATTTATCCAGTTAAAACAGGAAAGGATATTAAGCACTTTTTGGTAAAGTCTTGAATGAACAAACCATGTGTAACAAGCTGATATTGAAGAGCAGAATCACTTTCCGTTCTTTTTAAAAACTTGGTGTTTTTGCCATGAGATTTATTTCATGCCCTTTTGAATATATTACCAGGTGCGCGTTTTCCTTAGAGTCTCCACACTCTGAGCTTTTCTGTAGTGCCTCCTATACACTGCTTACTTAATTACAATTTTTTGAGTTAAGGTAGTTTAGCCAGCAATGAACATGTGCTGAATGATGAGTGTTGCAGTCCTCCTGCTTTCTGTCTTTGGCTCTTGTTTCCTGGAGTGTGTTTTTCCATGTGTTTCAGTAAAGAAATGCAAAGCACTCCTGCCTCATCAGGAGAGTTCATAAACACGGGGGAAGAGGCTCTCAAGGGAAATGGGAGATTGGCTCCAGACCCATTTGCATGGAAGGGGATATGGAGCAGGGATCTGCTGCCTAAGTGTGGCACCTTGCAAAAAGGCAGTATCAGCTTACATTTAAGAATAAATGCATTTAACTGTGTAAAGCCTAATCTAATCACTTGGATGTTAGACTTGCTTAGAGCGTGACCACTTGGATGTGTTCTGCATAGGAGTTGAGTTGTGTTAAGGCAGGGAGACCTTGCTGGGCTTGATATACAGGCTGTGGTGCACACCAAAGTACAATTTTAGAAGTTAGATGCGTGTACATGTGCCTGGGAAATCCATTGCATCTACAGGGTGAGATACAGGCAAAGGATGTGTTGTATTCGGAATGAGAACTTATACAGAAGGGTTGTGGCTTAGGTGGTGAACAGTAATTCAGAACCATCATGAAGAGAGCAGAAGAGAACAGCAAGGAAAAAGCCCTCTGAACAAAATGCCCTTGTTTTTTAATGATACGCATTGAAGATAAACCAGAAAGAGACCCTTTTGATTTCCTTTGGTTTTGGGTTTTTTACTCCCACTTGCTTTACTTTTCCCACAGAAAAGTATTTTTTTCTTTTGCTTTTCAAGTTGCTTTGTATCTTTGCAGTGGGACCAGCATTGCAGGTACATCTCACTTCTGTTTGTGTGTGCATTTTAAATGTGTGACATTTCTGTTAGCCCAGGCCATTAGGAGTAGCTGAGGAATAGGCTGCAACCCAGATTTACTGTAAGAGTTGGAGATCAGGTGATGCGTGTCCTCAAGTGCTCTTGTCTGCTTGTGCTCAGTTAACTCCTGTCTTTGTGTGGAGCTGTCGAGAAGTGGCACTCAGCATTTGTGCTGGACCCTCCCAGCTCTGTGGTACTTCAGGAGCAGCTGCACAGCTGCATTGCCCATGAAGCAGTTGTCCCTTTATTCCTCACTTCTGTTAGAATTGCAGTTGCTTTGAGCTAGGGTGTGTAACTTGAGAGATTGGCATTTGTTGTGGGTGGGAAAGCAGTGGAGCAAAGGCACGTGGTCATAGTTGGTGTGGTTTGCAGATGGAGGTTCTGGTAATGACATCCTTGTTACAAATTCTTACCCTCACCACTGCTTCCTTTTGGCTTCAGAATTGTCTGCGTGACTAATGCACAAGTAACCTCCCATGACATTGCTTTCGTGTCATAGCCTCAGAAACATCTATTCTAGGTGAGAGAGCACATGTAAGAAATCCCATTAGTGCTGTTGAGAACATTGTAGAAAGCCCTTTGGCTGTCCTTCCAGAGGGCTCTCGGGCAGAGAGTGCAGAGCTGCTGTGCAGTTTCAGGATGTGAGTTTTTGAGGGTGATGATCACATGCTGAAGATATTTCTCCACTGATAGGTGAGATAGGGGTTAGTAGAGTTAAATCAGAAGGAAACTTAATTCGTTGCTCTCCCAAAGCTCTTTGTGCTATGAATGTCCATGACAAAAATATCATGTTTTGTTAATCACGTATCTGTGTGGACTAGAGAGTAGTGTTGCCTTTTGGAGAAGGTGTTGCAGGGAAGTCACTGGGCAATATCAGCATTATATGCATTTATATATGTATATGTATATGCTGAGAGTGTGTGAGAGAGGGTGTGTATGTGTGGTTCTCCATTTATAGACATGCACATATGTACAGAGGCTTTGTGTACTGCTCTTGGATATTCTGTAGCTGATTTTCTGAACTAAAGCTAAAGGCCATGATTATCCAACAAATTTTTGCCTGATTGTTTCTTAGGGGGGAATTCCCTTTATTTTTTTTTTTAATGAGCTAACAGGCCTATAGAAACACTTCAGGGAGCTGAATAAAGGAAAACGCCCTTGGACAATCAAGGCTTTCACCTTTGGGATTTTGTAAATCAGTTCTGTGTTACAGATTTTCATAGACATTGGGTTATACCATTACACTCCTGTGTACAGTGCTTTGTGCTCAGTGCCCCAAATTCCACTTGGGAAAGCTGATTCCATGTCTCATTAATGGGGTGTGCCTGCCTGTCTCCATGTCTCTCTTCTGCCACTCTTCATTTCTTGGTAGCAAGACAAGGGGTGATTTATGGAAAATCCAGTATTGGTACTGCCTAAAGATATCTCTACTATCAGGTTCTTTTTCTGTAGCAGCAGTAATTCCTGCCCTGAAGAAGCTGGGGTGTGCCTTGCTCCCCTGTGAATCATTCATTAGTCAGACACACATTGCTATGTATGAGCTCCTTGTGGAAACTGTGTACTTGTGGAATTTGGATTGCCTATAGTATCCTTCTTCTCATGTGATTTAAATATTTGCTTCAAGTGAGTGATAGATCTGATCAGTCTGAATAAACCCTCCTATCTGCTAAAGTTAATTTTTAAAGAATCCCACGATGACTAGGTTGTGCATTTGGAGAACTGAAGATTTTTATTGATTTTTCATTCAGTTTTGCCTTAGCTTTTTGCCTCACCTACCACATTTTTAGACTTCATTTTAGCTCGAGTATCTCCATATGTAATTCATTAGAAATTCAGGTTTAGTGTTTATCATGTGTTGTGCCATGGTCCCTGGCTGTGCTGTGGGCCTGAGGCTCCCAGGGGAGCAGGGGGTCCATCCTTGGCCCATGTGCCAGTGGTGCTGGAGTTCCAGATCTGGATTGAAGTCTTGCACATGAGAGATGTGAAGTGTTGTTTAGGACACTGCACTGGAGACTTGCTGATACGATGCTCTAATATTCAGAGTCCAAAAGTCAAGGGTTTTTTTCCCCCTTTCTTTTCTGGAAGCTTAAAAATGCATTTTTTAATTTTTTTTTTTCCCTGAGTCTGTACACTTCTGGCTGAGTAGGCCATAGTATTTTTATATATGCTGATTTTTATGTCTGAATACACTCCTTTTATGTAAAGTGCATCTTTCATGAGATTATTTTTCTTTCAGTCTTGCTGGCTTTGTGTGTGCTGGACAAACTCCCACCCACAAGCAGCTAAGCTGCCAGTTACCTGCAACAGTTTCTTTTACTTTCTTTGAAATATTTAATTTAATAATCAAACAGTTTTAACTTTAACTCTTAAAAGGCACTTCTAATCTAGTTGTAGGTTTATGCAGCATTCAGGCACCAAAGTTCTTATGTAGATTTAGCTTTAAAATCTACATGCCACAGTTCTGGTTTGCAGGGGAAGGGAGAGGGAGTGAGTCAGTGTTTGCTGGTTTACTTAGTAATTGAGGCATTAAAAGCCTCTTAGAACACTATAAATACAATGAACAGATCTACTCTGCGTGATAGGTTAAAGAAGCACCAGTTTGTGACATTCTTGATATTCCTTATTGGAAGTAGATCTTTTAAGAAGATCGAGCAAAACCCAAGTTGTGTGTGCTGAGGTGAGGCACATGTAGTGCCTAATGCTGATGTCTTCATGAGGTGTGAAGTTGTTTGTGATATTTAGAAATTATCTTCTGCCTGTGAAGTTTTCCTTGTTAGGAAGCATTCCTGTTTATTGGCAGGAAGTTTCAGTGGGTGGTTATTCACAACTGCTACAGTGTGTTACACACAAGATTGGCTTTACAGCTTTGAAAATCCATCTCGTGCAGAGCATTTGGATGAGGTGCTGTGCTAACCACTGTTAACTCAGAGAGAAACCTGCCTTCCCTCTGAGATCTGCACCTCTCGGCCCAGCTCTGGTGGGCACAGTTAGCATCAGTGATGAAATTGTGTAGGCGCTGCTGGGCAGGGCACAAGCTGCTCCCTGCTGCTGCAGCATCCCTCCTCTCCCAGCCTGGGCAGCCCAGCCCCTGGCTGTGTTACTGCCATGAATTTATGGTTTGTTAGTCACTGCTGCCTTACACCTCCTAGGATCTTCCACGTTTACATCAGAGTGCTGAAAGCTGTAGAGGTGCTACTACAGCACTCATGCCTTCGCTGATGGTGCTAATTCAGTGCAGCTGCCTGACTGCAGAGAAAATGAGAACTTTGTCACTCTGTGCTTGTTAAAAACATCTGGCTATGCTCTAACTCTTGAGCTCAAGCTGTGCATTTTGGTCTGTGTGGTTTAGAATTTGCCATGGCTGCTGTGGTGACAGCATTTCTAGCAGCTGACTTTGGTACACTGAGTTTTGTAGTTATTCTTCATGAATGCTTTGTTAATTTCTTCAGTTTTCTTGCCTCGTGATAATGAAGATAGTGTATATCCATAGCACATTCTGGAGACTGGAGGAAGGCATGTAGTTATTTTCCTCTTGCTTTCTTTGCTCTTATTACATTTTTGACTCTTTTCCAATTGTGAAATGGAATGACTTTTGCTAGGACTTGTCATCATCAGCTGCTTGTGACATGAGGATGACCTGCTCTGCCTCATGTCCAGCTGGCACTCCATGGGCTGGGCAGCTTTCCCCCCTGTAGTTAGGAATTACAAAAACACTTCCACCACTAGCATTAGCTATATGAAAATATTTCTATAGAGATGCTAGCTGCTGAGCAGGGAGGAACTGCTCTGAAAAATTACACTCCTAAACATTGATGGATTGAATTACATACTTTGTGTTCCTTAGTAAAATGTTGTTAGAGTAGAAGTTAGCAGTGATGCTTGATCTGTGGCAGGAGCATTGTTTTATACTTTTAAAGAGAGAAGTGTTCAGTTTACTATGGGTTTTTTTGTTTTATTTTTATAGGAAAGCCTGTGTGTGTCCTCCTGATATAGGAAGAGGGGTCTGTCATTAAAAAGAGGAGATATCTTTGTTTGTGGTATTAAATGTTACAACCAAATGTTTTTTTGCCTCAACAGGTATACAAAGCTCGGATATGCGGGTAATACTGAACCCCAGTTCATTATCCCTTCATGTAAGTATTTGTTACTTGTGTATCAATGCTGAAGTTACTCTTGGACGTTTTGTAACATGACATTAAAAAAAAAAAAAAAGAAAACTTAACTTGACTCTGAGTAGTGACACAGACTAATAATGTGCCTTTATTGTTTTGCTACAGATACTCAGTTGAGAAGGATACATTCGCTTAAAAGGGATACTAATAATTGAAGCTAATTTTTTGGATGTTGAAATAAAGTAAAGACCCACTAGCATGGCTACATTTACCTTTTAGGAGGTTTTTTTTCCAGTTTAGTGATTTGTCCGCTAAAACGTAGAGTTGATTATAACCGGAAAAAAATTAAAATTGTATGATTTAATATCTTTAGGGCTTAAAATCTTCTACTTGCCTGGAAGTTGTCAGTATTACAGCTATGTTAATTTACTGCATTTTGCAAATACAACAAGAAACCATGTCAGTTTTCCCCCCAGGTAGAATAGCTTATTTATTTCCTCCCTGGCTCCTGAACTATTTCTCCCACTTGAAGAGATACACTTCTGCTCCAGAGAGTGGAGCTCACTCAGCTTCCCTTAGAAATGCTTCACCTTTTGACCTCCTACAGCACTTGGCAGTTCCTCATTGTTCATCCGTGCCAAAGTAATCATGGATTACATCCTGCTGAAAAGGAATAATTAGCACACCCAGTTTTCCTTCAAATACAACAGGAAGAGAGCTGGAACTAATACTACTTCAGCACAGTCACGGTAAAATAAAAGTTGGAAGTTCAGGCTGTGTGTTATTTTTTTCTAGGAAACGTACTTCAAAAAGTAATTTTCATGGAAAGATAAGGCTAGTTCACTTCCATGAGAGCAGGAGAATGCATTCAGAGTATCCATTATGTATCTTCTATTTTGGCTTCTAATAGGTATTTCTTAAATTATTTGGTTTTCTGAGTTAACTTCATTATGTTTCTTTCAATGTCCTTTAAAACACTCTAGAGTTTTGCTCTTCACACAAAAGCTATTTTAACATTGGATTAAAAAAGTTTCTAAACATTATAAAAACACAATTTTACAGTTTTCTTTAAGCTTCATAGCACTTGTTAAAGTATTAACGGGCAAACGATTATTTGATTTCAGATACGGAGTTTACATGCTTTTTCTGCATCTTTAGTTGTGGTTTATTTAATTTGAAGATCACTTCCTTGTTCTGAAAAACAAGAAATATCATGATATTTTAAACACTGGGAATGAAATGACCTGTCAGATCATTAAGGAGAGAAATCTATCCAACAGGGATGCCATTAAAGTAGAAGAGAAGGAGAGGAAATTAGATTTTTTTTTAATAGGCTTTTGATATAGTGTGGTATATGGAAAAAAGGATGTTTGCTCTAGATGCTCCTGCAGCTGAAATGGCCCTTGACTGCAATTCTCTCAATCAAAAAGGCATTTTTCTCATTTGTGCTGAAATCCAAGCTAGATAATTACAGAAACTGCATGAGTTTGTGTTAATCCTCTGCCTCGAATGAAATAAAATAGTGCTGGGTTAATCCACGTTAGAGAAACTAAAATAGAGTAGAGCAGTACCTAGTTTGAAAGTAAAATGTTACAAAAGAGCACTTTGGTGTCTGTAATTTCCTTAATTCCTTGTGGACAAATGATTTGGTTTTTCCTTGCACTTCCAGCAATGGCATTTTATCAGTTTGATCCTCTAAAATTAATGTTTGCTGTTAAACAGGTCTGAGCAGCATTCCTTGTGCCTTGTTCACTTGTAGCTTATCTTATTCATTCTGCTCTTAACAAATTTTTATCTCCTTATGATGTGTTTTTGATTTATTCTGAATATGCTTCTGTAGAGATGATAAATGCTTACATGAAAAGTGAATTAAATGAGAATATGTTGGGCCAATTATTTGACACGGCTTGGGTTCACTGCTTTCTTCCCTGGCTGCTTTTTGGATCTTAGATCATTAGTTTTGCTTGGTTTTTAGTCGCTTAAGCAGGTTTTTCCTGCTGTTTGCTAAAATGGGAGTCACCTGCTTTCCATTGCCCAGAAGTTCCCTTGATTTTTCATTATTTCAGTTTATCTGTGATAGCTGATAGCCTTTACTTCTAAAAGAAAAAACTGGCTTGAGTAGTGGTTCAGCACAAAAATTAATTCAATGCAAGGATGGTTTTTTTTCCCCCCTAGAAGCTCTTAATTTTTATGCCAAGCAAACCAAAGGCAACTGCTCTGACTATTGCTGGGTTGCTGCCCATCCTCAGGCACCACAGCTGAGGTTTCAGCAAGATTTATGTTCTTGTTTGTGTTTCGAGGATATGATTCTTGATTCAGGTTGTTTGCTTCTAATTTCTATCTTTCAAACACAGGGCTGAGCAAGCTGGCCTTGAGGGCAGCAAAATATTTGAGACCTCTCATCTTGTTTTAGGCTTGTGACAGGGTGAAGCCAGTTAGGTTTGAAAGTTGTATAATACTGTGGCAAGTGGTGGGTTTTACTAAAAAGTTCTTGAGGATGACACACATCTGGACAGAAAATTTCCCCCAAATGTGTGAGCTCTGTAACAATGACCTGAAAATATTTGTCAAGGTTCTTCTCGTCCCTTGCAGCAAGCACCTGCCTTGCAAAATTTCCTTCCCTGTGATTTTAGCTTCTGCTTCCCATCTAGCCCCCCTGCTAATTGGCTTCCTCCAGCCTTCTGCTTCCTCTCTGCTCTCCTGTAAGCAGCTACACAAGTTGCAGTATGATTCAGTTTTCTTCCTGAAGAGCTCAAAATAATGACTTCTGTTCCATCTTGTTCAGTCTTTCACAACATCCAACTTCTTGGTTCCTCTGGCTCTGCTGTGTGGGACGGGAAGGGAGGAGGATGGGGAGGATCCAGGAACTCGGGGTGCTCTGCCCCTTAGCAAGCTGCTGGTTTCCACATCCTGTGGCTGTGCTGCCCTGGCTGCTGGGTTTGACACTGCAGCTGCTTTCATCACTTTTTTTCGTCTTAGTTGTGAGAAAACATAACTTCTCGCTGAAGGGGAGAACTAGAAAAATACTTCTGCCATTGAAAGAGCTTTTGGAGCACAGCCTTAGAACACTTGAGGGTGATATTAATGGTGCTTGTATATATGAATTTCTTCATCTGTGTGAAGGATTGTTTTTAAAGGCAGTTAGACTAGAAAAATACAGCAGATATTGCCTTGGTAGCTGGGGAGTGATTGTTTTTCAAAGAATAAACACTAATAATAACAATGCTTAAAATTGTGACTGTTTTTTTTTGGAGTGTGCAGAAAATTAGTACATTTGTTGAATAAAATGAAATCTGTAGAGATATCTCTTTAGTGTTTCTGTGTATATTTTATCTTCCTGATTGCATGGTGAGTGTCTAACAATTAAGTTTGTATTTAAGTCCTTACCATGCTTACCCATGATTGGAAATCAGATTATCTGTGTTCTATGTAGCTTTTCTGAATTACGCTCAAAACAAAGGATGATGGTGATTAGTGTCTGTTTTTTCAGCGTAGGTTTTCTTTTTTTGGTGGAGGATATATGACCTACAGTAATGTTTGTGTTCTCTGTTGAAGGTATTGCTATCAAAGAGTCGGCAAAAGTGGTCGATCAAGCACAAAGGAGGGTTTTGAAAGGTGTGGATGATTTAGACTTCTTCATTGGGGACGAAGCAATAGAAAAACCAACTTATGCAACCAAGGTATTAGGAAATTTTAAAAATAATTTTTCAATACTGTTTAGCAAGCATCACATGTACAGTAAATAGAATATTAAGAATGCTTTTTGGATAACTGAAATCTTATTTATTAACTCTATTAAAATGGAAAAAAAGCTTTGGTATTAGTTTTGTTGAACTTGGGGAGCCTGTGGGAATTTGCAAAGCACTGTGAATATATATGCATTATATAGATGTATTTCTTCATAAATGAAAGGAGTCTGAGAGGTTCTTAAGTGGAAATGCCACATTCTCTTGTTCCTTGACAACTTCTGTCAGCAGTATCAGAGTAGGGCATTGGGCTGGGGGAACTTTTGGTTTATCCCAGTGCCACCATTCTGCTGTACTGAGAAAAATTCAATGTGTCTCTGCTACTCAAGGAATCAGAATTTTGAACAGGGGAAGCCTAAACTTGAGGTTTTTTCCTGTGTGGATCATACACTTTTACTGCAGATTTTTTTTGTGTGATTTTGGGGTTTTTTGTTTCTCTTTTTTCTTTGTTTCCAATTATAATGTGATATTTTTCACCAACAGTGGCCTATCCGCCATGGTATAGTTGAAGACTGGGACTTGATGGAGAGGTTTATGGAGCAAGTAATCTTTAAGTATTTAAGGGCAGAACCTGAGGACCATTATTTTCTTTTGGTAGGTAAATTTATGCCCTGCGTATGAAGTTCCGTGTGATGAATAACAATGTACTGATTTATGTAAATTTTCAAGTATAAATATGCATATTTTGAAAGCAAAGGTAAATCAATTGCCTGGAGCTTTCTTGACCTGCCTTAAGCCATCCAGGTTCTTTAATTTTCTGAAAATGTCAGTGTGTCTGAGCAGCAGACATTTTTCTGTTCTCATTTCCCTCTCCAAATTGTCTGATTCATCACTTTATTTTCCTTCTCCACTGAATTCAATAATCTCAAGCTTATATGTTTGAGACCAAAAAAAAAAAGCTTGTGTTTTGACTTCATATAATTGCAATTATTTTGTTTTTACAGTACTGCCATCTGGATGAAGTATCTAGAGAGTAAATTTCTGTCTTTTATTTTCTGTGAAACTAGAAGGGTTGATTGTCATATCTGGGCTGATTAGATCTCATTTAAGGTTAATGTTATTCTGCAGTATCTGCTTTCCCTTAGTATTTAGGGCCATTGAAATAGGCAATTTGGTTTAGTGTTATTTATAGACCAAGTTTGGATTTAGAGGTGTTGGCTATACCTGTTTATATGCCTTCATCTTCTTAAAGCAATAATTAGGTCCAGTTGCTCAAGGCTGTGTCCAGCCAAGCTGTGAATATCTCCAAGGATCAAAATGCCATTACAACCCTGGGCCCCTTTTCAATATTTGACCACCTTTAAGTTGGCTTTTTTCTTCCCAATACCTGCTTAGTATTTCCCAAGTTGAGTTTTGTGTCCCTGGCCCCTTGTCCCAACACCTTTGTGAAGAGTCTGACTCCCTCCTCTTTTTCCACTCCTGTTACACAGTTGCTGCAATGGAAGAGTGATATTTTCTTTTCTCAAGTATTCTGTAGCACTATCCAAAATGCTCCTTCAGAGCAGAGTCTTGAGTATGTTTGATATTTCGATGAAAACTGATATTTCAATGAAAACTATAGCACACTATTATGATTTGTTGCATGTTGTTCAGCTTCTCTCACTTGAGTACATTCTACAGTTGAGCATATCAGCTTGTGTTACAGTGGCTGCCTTTTGAAGGAAAACAGCTCTTTTCACCGAGAAATCTAAAATATGTCATTCCTTAAATGTGCTAAACTGCATCCTTTGACGTATTTTGATATTCCTTGATTCATTCAAGAGAAATAAAAAGTTGTAATGAGCTAAGTAACCCACAAAGGAGGTCTTGGGTATAAATTCTTAAGCAGTAACTGATGTAGTTTTTATTGCACTTTTGTTTTTCTTTCTTTGAATGTAATTTGAATAGATTCTTAAAAGCACCCTTTGTCTGTTGCTATTTTTACATGCTGTTGTTGTTGAATGACTCAACAAAACTTAGGAGTTGGTGATTTTTATTCTTTTTAAAAGTCAAATATTTGGTTTGAATGTAAATAAAATTCATGGGATTTTTTTTTTTTTTTTTTTGCCTCACAGACTGAGCCTCCATTAAATACTCCAGAAAATAGAGAATATACTGCTGAAATCATGTTTGAGTCTTTCAATGTTCCAGGGCTATATATTGCTGTTCAGGTAAGGGCAGAGCTGTTGAAAGTCACAGCTGCAATATTTCTGTGTGGGCTAAAACTGATTTCACTGTGAAAAAACTGTGTAAGTGGTGTTTGGAATATGTTTATGTCCTTCTGGTTGGCAGTTCCAGCACTGCATGTTTGACGTGCTTTGATTCTGTGGGTGGTCACTGGATGCTGTTCCTGTTACCTCTACAGGCTTCTGTAGCAGTAGAGTATTATATCTGTTGCATCATAAGTAAATAAAAAACCACACCACATCATAATAATTCTTTTAATCCAAGAACTGAATCCCTTTCAGTATGAAGTAACGAAAAATTATGGTTGAGCATAACTGAAAAAACATCAGGCAAGTGTCAAAAATTATATGTGCAGCCTTTTTTCCTAAGATACTGTGTAGACATATAAAGTTATTAAATCATTTTCCATGCTGTAAATTGCCATTGGGGTGTCAGTCTGTCCTTGGGAGGGGTGGTAGAAAGTGAGGTCTGCAGGCAGATGTTTTACTAATATTTGATTTTTGTTTTTTTTTCCAAGGCTGTCCTTGCCTTAGCTGCATCTTGGACGTCAAGACAAGTAGGAGAGCGAACGCTGACTGGCACAGTTATAGACAGTGGAGATGGTGTCACTCATGTCATTCCTGTGGTAAGTGTGCCTCTAAGCTACACAACAGCTTCCATGGAGAGCAGTTTGTCCCCTAAGTTCTCTGAAGTGTACACCTACACACACTCAAGTACAGATAGGAGTCTTCAAAAACGTCAGATAATTCCCAGGGCTGTGGGTGTGAGTTTTGGTTCATTTTGCAGTGCAGAAACTCTTAAACTGTAACCCTGAGTTTGGCAGGGCTAATTGTCTTTGAGTGACTTACCTTAAAAGGTGAATTGCCAAGGCCACACTAAGTGATGGGTGAAATTGCTTTAGCACATTTCCAATTTGGTTTCTTGGTAAGAGTAAAATAGGCTCTTCACAGTAGTCAGTACAGAAAGTTTGAGTTTTTATTTTTATTTAGTTCAGTCCATTTATATATAAAGCAGAACTAACATGAAGTATTGGAGAGCAGATTTGAAGAGAAAAACTATGATTTATAGTTTTTCTCTATCTGTTCCCAGTATTTAGTAGTGCTTCACCCATACAAGTAAAGGCAAAGTTCCTGCTTGACTGGAAGAAATCAACCCTTAGGGTTGGTTAGTCTGTTTGAATATCTGTTCCAATACATCAAGGTTGCTAAAGCAGAAACTTAAATGATTGTGTGATGTTTTATTAAATAATGAACACCTAAAGCTGCAGTAATTTTTCTTACTGTCAAATTATTGCCTGTTCTTTCCTGGGGGAGTTAAATTCACATTTATGTAACAGATACATTTGTATTTTCAGAATTAAGTTAGATAGCAATTTTTATGACTAAAATCTGTGGAAAGCTTTATCATGCCACAGTAGCATGAGTTTCAAACACAGTAGCACTGGTGGTGGTCAAACATACAGTCATGTATCAGTTTCTTATTAATTTTTGTGGAATATAGAGGCTAAATCTTATTCAGCCTGTACATCCAAGTTAATGGTTTTTTAATAAGACTTATGAAACAATTGACACCTCAGATCTTCTGTAGGTAAACTTTTAAAATTGTACTTAGTAGTGCAAATTACTGTTTAAAACAGTTGAACTTTTCCTGATTTGTGGGTTTGGATTTTTTTTAAAAATTGAAATGAGTGTAGGTATTCTATATAACTTGAAACATTAACCTCCTTTGCAGAATGTCATTTACCTATGAAATTTTTAAATGTGTTGAACAAATTGTCAACAGTGTTCTACTACTTCTATTATAAAATAGATAAAAAGGAATTAACAAATGCTTATCTCTCTAGTGAAGCTAACAGTAGGGATGGATTTTTGTTTTTTTAATGACATTATTTTCCGTGTTAGTGAGACATTTTTGTATGAACATAAGGTGTATGTATATAGGAAAACTAAAGCATTTTGAGAAAGTGATATCTTGATTCCTATGTTTGGACTCAGCAGGTCTGGTAGGGTTGAAGGCCAACCTTGCACACTTAGTTTCTTTATTTAGACCAGATGTTTTTAATTCATTGATATTGGTCCCCAGGATGAGTGTGACTTGTAAAGGCAGGTTGATGGATGAGGATGGGCCAGTCTGATGTTCTGAGCAGTCTCAATGTGCTGAAATGATGCATTTTCTCCCTGCTTTCAGAAAATTAATTTTGGTTCATGTGGATTATAATGTCTTACATCAGTGGTTGTGACTGCAGGGCCACATCAGTTATGCTAAAATAATATCTCACAAGTAAAAGGTTCCTTGACCTTTTTTTGGTAAGAGTAACCTCATTTTGAAGAGAAAATAAAGGCCAAGGAATAGTGAGTATAGTGATTTGTCTGCCTTATGTACTAGTGACCTTTCTGTTCCTTCTAACCTTGTAAGAATTATGAAACAATGCCATGCAATGTAAAGTAAGACTGTACTGTGAAGAATTGGATTTGTGGTAATGAAATAAGCCAGTCTTAAAGGGCTTTAGCCTCAAAATCACAGGTAGTGGATAGGAGTTTAGACTCCATGCCTTTCTCCCTCCCTCTGTGCTTTTGTGAAAGTAGTTCTTACCAGTACTTTTGTCCCCATTAATTTTGCTTACAGGCTGAAGGATATGTGATTGGCAGCTGTATCAAACACATTCCAATTGCTGGGAGAGATATCACATACTTCATTCAGCAGTTGCTGAGGGAGAGAGAAGTAGGAATTCCTCCTGAACAATCCTTGGAAACAGCTAAAGCAGTGAAGGTAAGATTATTTTATATCACAACTTGGTATCTGGTTTTAAAGTACAAGAATATTCTGAGTAATGTGGCTCTAATTCTAAGTAATATAAAAATGTCTTAATAATGTAATAACATGAAATAGCTTAAACTCAAGGTTTACAATTGGTTTATACTTGCTCAGTCTAGCCTGGAATTTCACTCTTCACCTTTTGTCTTCCTTTTCTTTTCCCTCCATTATCATTATTGTTGTTATTATCCTGTTGCTATTACTATTGTAATGTTCTGTAGGAAATACTGTTGGCTGGATGTGTCATATAAAGAGCTGTAATTGCTCTTATATTCTTTCTGAATATTAATGTGTTCTTTTTTGTGATACACATTACATAGAGAACAAAGCTATTCTGAAAGACATTCAGCTTAAAGTACACTTAAATTTTGTTTCTCTGGCAATTCTTCAATGTATTTCAGAATTAATTTCTCTCAATCATCGAAGCTTAGAGGAGAAGCAAAAGAAAAGAAATTTAGCTCAGCAAGAGCCTTCAGTGCTGCACAGAAATGATCTGTAGTAGCAGAGCCATTATCTACCTGTATACAGTAAATGTCAGTTCAGCTGTCTTGAGGCCTGTTCTTTATCTGTCAATTTATTACTTATCCCTAAAAGTTTAAATTACTGCATTTTTTGAAATTCCTTGCCAGTTTTCTATACTTTAAATAATTCTAACTGTATCTATTCAATTTTCAGGAGCGCTTTAGTTATGTTTGCCCTGACTTAGTAAAAGAATTTAACAAGTATGACACAGATGGTACAAAGTGGATTAAACAATATACTGGAATTAATGCTATCTCAAAGAAAGAATTTACCATTGATGTTGGTTATGAGAGATTCCTGGGGCCAGAGATTTTCTTCCATCCTGAGGTAAGTTGGTTTGATTTGGCTATACTTAGTTTTAAAAGCATTTTAGATGATAGCATAGAAATCCTGTTGCAAAATTGTGAAGAAGTAGTTATTCTGACACATCTTCTCTTATTTGTTAATCTATTTATAAATAGATACCAGCTATTGTTGGAAGTCAGCATGGTTTGATTCTTGACTGCTGCTATTTTTATAAACATCCAGGTTGATACACAAAGCAATTATAAATGGAAGCAAAAAGATTTAACATTATTTTCATGACATCTCTTGTATATTAGAATTATTCTTTCCTTTTTTCCTCTTAGCCTCTTTTCCTTTGCAATATGTGGTCCTCCACAGTGACTTGACTGGATTTTATTCCTTTTTGCAGTTTGCTAATCCAGACTTCACACAACCAATCTCAGAAGTAGTAGATGAAGTTATTCAGAATTGTCCCATTGATGTTAGACGTCCTCTATATAAGGTCAGTAGCTATACTGTCGTATTTTTTTTGTATGGGTTTTAGAAGAATCGTGATTTTTATCAAGGTATATGTTTGAAATTCTTAAACCAAAATCAAATAAGCAAAATTAACAATTTTTCTAGAAATGAATCCAATATGCAGAAGGTTTTGTTGTTCACTTAGACATTTTGAGTGTTCTTTCATTAGAAAAACAAAAAAATAAGCAAAAGTGATGAGATGTAATAAGATATAAATGGATTTTAAAGCACAGCCAATTTTTATGTGGCAAAGCCTTGGTGAGTTCATCTTGTGTCATGCTTATATGATAGATAATTTACAGTAAAAGCGTACTTGCTAACTTTAGCTTTAAAAACTTAAATTTAAAATTTTGGAACTGGGTAAATTTGGAGACTTGCATTTTCAGATGTGGTTAACAAATTTTATTATTCAAAACAGAATATTGTCCTTTCTGGAGGCTCAACCATGTTCAGGGACTTTGGTCGCCGTTTACAGCGAGACTTGAAAAGGACTGTGGATGCCAGGCTGAAACTTAGTGAAGAACTTAGTGGTGGCAGACTGAAGGTTGGTTGGTGCAGCTCACAAACTTAATCCTTAATTTGTGCTCTTTCCACTTCAGACCTTTGACCTAACTGCTGCATCTTTTTGTTGTCTCTGCATAAATAAAAGACCAGCAGAGAAAAAAAAGTGTTTTTTTCCTTTTAAACCAAAATTTGAGTGGTTTTCCGCATTTATTTTTTAGTAGCAATCTAGCTAGGTGAGGTCAAAAAATCCTTTAAATCCCCAGCAGAGCTTTATAATATACCATACAGACAGCTCAGTCATACACAGTTCTCTGGCCCAAGAAACATCATTTAGTCTCTGTTTTCTTTACTAGACTTGTACTACAGGAAGTAGAATCTGAGTAAGGAAATTGGATGTTCTTCTTTTCTTCTAAGCGCTAGCCATGGCAGAGAATCACTGGCTGCAGTTTTGCAAATGTGTTACAGAACATTTTTAGATATTGTTTAAAATTTCAGTAGGTTGGGCTGGAACAAATAAATTCTGAAATTATTACAGACACTGGCAGATTTGATTGGAAGGACTAAGGAGTACATTGTGTGCCTGTGGAGGGAAAGTGCTGTAGTTCAGAAAAGCATGACTGACTGTATTGATCCTGGATAAACTTTGATAAACTTTCAATCTGCAACTGATGCTTTGTTAGAGTAATCTCATGAAACTTGAAAATTAGCTTCCTAAAGTGTGTTTTTTGGAAAAGTTTAGGTAGATAGAATCAATGCTTATAAATGCATAAATAAATAGTCCAAGAAATTGATCAGAACATAGCATGAAAAAATGGCTGTGAATGGAAGTATCAAGTTACCAAGATCTATAAGCAGGAGCTGTTTTATTCTCCATTATACAAGGGAAAGTCTGATGCCATAAATGTAAATCTATGTGCACAGCATTTATGAAAATAGTAATTTATTAAAAGTAAGGTTGGTGTATATACATTCCTTTAAAATAGATCTTGTTTTTACCAGCACAAGTGACTTTTAATGTGTTGCTCTTCTCTCCTCTTTCCTGCAGCCGAAGCCCATTGATGTCCAAGTCATTACACACCATATGCAGAGATATGCAGTCTGGTTTGGAGGATCAATGCTGGCTTCCACAGTGAGTTTAGCTGCAAAGCTGAGCATGTTTGAGCCATTGTGGCTGTGCTTTTGGAGCTCACATTTCACCCTCATTGTATATTAAATGTGGTAGGGGAATTTCTGATAGACCTCAGATGGTAAATATACCTTCCCTGTTTTGCTTTAGACTTTAAAGACTTGGAAGAGCAAGTGAAAGCTGAATTAAAGCTTTGTGTGAGTTAAATACTGCATTTTAGTTTTGTGGCAGAATATATTCTTGGCATTGTTGTTTAGCCATTTGTGGTGTAAATTAATTTTAGGATTTCTGTGCTTTTTATTTCCCCCCCACTGGCTACATAAAGGTTAATACTGTTGTATACCATACACTAATGTTCTTTTCCTTCCCTTTACAGCCTGAATTCTACCAAGTATGCCATACCAAAAAAGATTATGAAGAGATTGGCCCTAGCATCTGTCGTCACAACCCTGTGTTTGGAGTCATGTCTTAAAGCTGACCCTGCAGGGGTCAGGGATGGGGAAGTGGGGAGGAGGAAGAGTCTTTCTGATTACTTGTTTGTCTGATGGCTGGTATTAAAGATAACAAACATGACTTGACAATAAGAAAAAGACCAAACACAATTAAGCAGGATCATTTTAATAAGTGTCTCAACATGCGGATGTAGTGGAAAGCCAAAATGATCACGTTTTTTCTTTAGATTGATTATTTGAACCTGTGCGTAACAAAACAAAAAAAAAAAGTGGATTTTAGTTCTTTCTGTGCCCTGATATTTTGTATATTAATGAATTATCCAAGATTTGATGGGATTTGATGGTGTGTAGATAGTCAGCTCTCTAATGCTTCCATTGTGCCCCTTCATGGGTGCAATACAGGAGCTTGTTTATATTTCATACTTTTTTATACTTTGAGGAAAAATATGAATAAAAGAAACTGTAATATTTGAGGAAAAAAATTTACCAGTGACCAACTTGAAAGTAAATTTAAAAAAAAATGAAAAGAAAGTCATGAGTCATGCAACTATCTCTTGCAAATCATGACCAGTCTAAATCCTGGGTTCCATACAATGCGAGTGCTTTTGGAACTAAGAAGCTACTATCTTGGATTAACCAATGCCTGCTAGTGCTTTCTGATTACTTGGTGCATTTTCATACTATCTCTTGCTTTAAAAAAAAAAAAAGAGTAAAGACAAGACTGTTGGACCAGTATTGCAGTTCTGTAGTGTCATTTCTAATTAAACCAAATAATCAGGTTATCAAAATTTGGTGTATTTAAAGCCTAACACCATTCCAATAAAGGCACAAAATTTCTTTTTATGTTGGTGTCAGACTTGTTAATCTCATGACATGGGAAGTTCTGAGCATGGGTCCCTACATATCTGCTGTGGCTTTTGAGGAGTGAGGTTGGTCTGTGAGGTAGAGATGTAATGTGCTTTGTGTAACTCAAGTGTGAGCATTTTAGAACTGCAGTTTGTGTGTTCAGCTAGCTAGCACTTACCTAGAGAAGCCTGACAGCTCCTCCACTGTTGGGTTTGTTCATCTACTTTGTTCTGTAACTTTTTTCCCCCCACTTTCTTGCAGGTGGTGCTATTCAGGAGTCAGCACTGCGTTTTCAATCTCTGTGGTTTTTCTGCAAGAAAATACCATGTAGATAAAAATAAAGTGGAAACAATCTCTTTCTCATTCTTTCTAGGAAGAACACTTTCTGTAGTGACTGGGATTGCTTATAATTTGTTACTATTTGATAAGAGAACTTCTTGAGGCTCCTCTGAGCCCACAGATGGAGTTGAGGCTCTTTGCATACAAGACCACAAGAGGGAGATATCCCCATTTCTTCTGAATTGCTAAGATGCCTCACATTTTTATCAGAGAAGCTTATCAATTGTCAGAGCTTCAGAACTTGGTAAACGTGGCTCCAAAATGTGGGAAAGTTTTTTACAGCAAGCATTGTAAAAAACCTTAAGTGCTGGAATCAAACAACATGATGCAAACAACAAATTTTGGAACTATTTTGTTGCAAAACTATATTAGTAACTTCTCCCTAACAGTGATACAGTGTTGTAGATTTTTATAACTCGCTTTTAAACTCAGTTTGAGTCATGACTGTAGACTGATTCATTTGGTAAGGAAGACCAATAGGCAAATATATATAAAATAATTTGAGTTATGCTTTTCCAGCAGTCCTGGTTCTATCACTGTATCATACTCCAGTGACAGGATATTTTGATACGCTCCAGGGGTGTGGAGATAAGGCAAGGATCTTTTTCCTCCCTAGAAAACAAGTCTTAAAAATCCACTTGAAAAACTTAAATTGCTGACACACAGATACATAAGTGTGAGCAAGTGCAAAGAGAAGGAGTGAATTCCTCTTCCTTGCACACACAGCTGTAGGGAGATCTTGAGTGTTACACAAATTCTGTGTTCATCTTCTATTTGACATTTGTGCAGAACAGAATGAAAAGCAGCCATATCCTTACACAGCCATTGGGTGTTGTTTTTTTTTTTTTTGTTATTTTTTTTTTTTAGCTTTGATCTAAAATTGTTAATTTTCTCATAGAAGTGAGTTTTTTGCAGTCTTTTATATTTTTTTTATATGTAAATGTACTTTTGGAGAAGTTACACATTCACAGCTGCTTTCGGGTGTGTTAAAAGAACTGAAAATGTATTAGTGGCTCCTGTTAATGACTTGGACTGTATGGAGAGTCATCAATACTTAAACACACCAGACATAATAGTAAATTGTCTTGTACAATTGGAATAACTGTCTGGAAATGGGTCACAGCAGTGTTCTGCCCCTGTAACACCAGATCCAAATGAGATCTGCTGCTGCCGAGTGGGGAAGGGGCTGAGCAGCCTCTGGGTCAGTCATCCCAGGGATTGTGTGAAGCACGCACTGTACAACATGGAACACAGGCAGTTCCAGGAAAACCCTCTGCAACCTTGAAAGTGTTCTGTGCAGGGTTGGGCTTAAGGCATCCAGAAGGTTCATTTAAAAAAAAAACAAACACATAGAATGAAATTATTTTGTTTTTTCCAAAGGGAAAAAAAAAAGTTACTGGGGAGGTTACATGAAGAAGAAATTTGACCCCATGTAGGAGGATTTAATGGGACTGGTGTCATGGCTTAGCTTTGTGTCCCATAGATGAGGCTGGCTGGTAGAATCCTTCAGGAGACCAGCCTGAAGGGCAGAGGAGTTGGAAGGCTGAACTTTCTGCACGAAGGAAATCTCAAAGACACAAGAGCAGGCTCTCCCCATCTGTTGAAAGCTGAGGTGGTTGTTTCCAGCTTACTGATTTTATAATTCTATAAAGGTGATTACACTTCCACTGTCCTGCTGCCTGCAGGATGCTCAGGAGCAGTGCTGGTTGTGCACAGAAATTATCAAAGAGCACTAAAGAGCTGCAGCCCCAACTTGGCTCACTTTACCAGTCTCCAGGAATTTGATTTTATTCCAGTAGATGAGGTAGGACTCCAGGTTTAATTGGCTTTGAAACTGGTAGTTTCATGCAACTGAACTTGGAATAAATCAAAGGTCACTGCCAAGTCGGTTTAAGCTCATCTCTTCCTTTTGTGCAAATGTTTGTACCAAATGTTAGGTATTGGAATGGATGAGTTGTTACTTGAAAAGCTGCCTGGAGGCGACTGCTGGCCTGGCTGAGCTCCTACTGCCAGCTGTGGGCTCGTGCTGTGCAGCCTCCCTGCCTCATAACTGGTGTTCTCTGGCAGTAAAATTAAGAGAAATGCATTGTTAGCGTCACTTAGCTTTTGTTGTTTTGTTTTCATTTTTAAAAATTTTTATTTCTCCCACAGAAGCTGGAATAATCAGCTCCAACTGCCAGTCTCCTGTTCCAGTACAAGCCTAAGTTTCCCATTTTAAACAGGATAGAGATCCCAGCTCCCATGTGGATGCTGGAGATGTGTTTTTCCTCTCAATTTTTGTCAGAATCTGGCTTGCCAAAGGCAAGATAAAGCCTTGCCCCTGTTGGCTGAAGAAGTGATGTCCTGTGTGTTTGGGCAGTAGCATGCACAGTGGCTGTAGGTATTTTCCCCCAAAGCTACAGTATAAATATAAATAAATATAAATACAAATTTTTAGTATAAGTGCATTTACTGCAGGAAGGAGGCCCAGAGAGCATAGCAGCAATTAGTTTATAGGAGCTAAAGATGTAGTGTTTGATATGGAGCATGTAACACTGATCAGCTGAGAAAACTGCTTGGGATTTTTTTTTACGAATAAAAAGGTCAAGAAAGATGTTTGGTTTGAAAGACAGACTGACACAGAAGAAGCCATTTCCACTTCATGAAAGCCCAGCCGTTGACCTACATGAGCACCCAGGACAAATCTCTTTTAGCATCTTGGAGCTGTTCCATTTTTTAAAAATTAACATTAACTGGAGCAGAGGTTTAGATACATCTCTCCTTCCTAGATAAATGTCCTAGCCACTCAGCTGTATGGAGGAGTTCCCTGTGGTCTGGTTTGGATCTCTCCATCCCTGACTTGTTGCAGAGCCCAAGGCTGGGCATGCTGCCCGCAGCATGGCAAGGGCTCTGCCAGCAGAGACTGCTCTGAGATGTCACCCCCAAAATCTCCATTCAGCAAGGGGTGTTGAGTTATGCGTTGGTTTTATTTTCTCCAATTCATGAACTCTGGTTTAGCCAGACTGTTAGTGGTGAAAAATGCCAAAAGCTGTGCCCCAAATAACAATAAATAATAAATATGAAGCAACTAGTAAGTCTCCCAAGGAACTCAGAAAATCAGGAACAAATGCACAAATCTCCTGTAATGCAGAGTTGCAGCTGAAGCACCGTGGGGAGGGGAATTGGCCTTGCTGCAGCACCTTCAGTGCTTCAGTTGTGTGAAGTTTTGCTGTCTCGGTGCAGTCAGGATTTCACACTTGGCCACAGGATGGCACTTTGCTACAAGAAATCCTGCATGGCTGCAGCCTGGAAAACCCCTTCGCACAGGCTGCCTGGAAAAAAGCAGCTCACTGAAAGCATCAGTGGCAAACCCTCCTCCAAAGCTGGTGCCTTGTGGTCACATCGAGGTGAGGAAGATCAGAGCCTTGTCCTTCTCTCTGGAGCCAAGGAATCCGTGTCTCCCTGCAGATGCTCCAGCCAGAGGTAGTGTCAGCTCACCTGTGGATGCTGAGCAGCACTGAATACTGGAATACTGGAATACCAGAATACTGGAAGGTAGCTGATGTCACCTGCAGGATGTGAGAGGAGATCACTGTGAGGAGCTTTTTGCACTCTCATTGCAATTCAGTTCTGAATTACCTCAACCTTTCCTTGCGCCTGGTTGCAGGGAGTGCACAAAAGATGGCACAAGTGTGGGCCCATCCCATAAGCAGAGATAAAGCCAGGGAGAGCTCTGCTTATCACAGTCCTGAGAGAGATTGTTTGTAACGAGGTGCCTTTAGTGTGCTGTGCTTGTCCCCCACAGGGTGCAGGTAATGATAATCTGACCCTGCTCTGGTGATACTGCACAGGTGTCTCAGCACTGTTCTCAGTACAGCAAACTCTGCTGTTACCTGAGGGCTGAATTGAGGAAGAGGAAAGTTTTGACATTGTTTTGGGGAGCTGAGCTATAACCAGGCTGCTCTGGTGTAATCCCAGTGTTCAGCCTGAGCAGACACCCTGGAAGTGGTCCTGAGCTGGAGCTGTGCAGCAGCTGGGTGTATTTTACACTCTTGTATTTTACAGAGCTGTGAGTTTTTATAGAACTCCTCTAAATATCGCTAATGCACTTTGGTTTCATGAAGTTGCGACCTGGCGACCTTCTGCTCCTCTCTCACCTCCATTAACTCATCTGACCTACAAAATGTCTAATGTGGTTTATCTGCCAAATGTGCAAGCTGACAGTGAGCTCAAAAAGGCCACATACACCTTTCCTCAGCTGTGAAACCCCCTGTGGGGAGGGGTGATTTTGTTGTTTGAGCAGTTACCTCTAATTCATGATCCTTTCACTCTTATTTCTTCATGCCCTGCAGCACCCTGGCAGCTGCTAAAACCTGTCCAGGTGAGACAGACCTGGACCTGTCCACCAGGTAAAGGTGAGACAGTGCCTGATGCATCAGGAGCTGAGCCACAGGGGCTGAGCTCAGGTTCTGGAGCAGGGGAATGGGAGATGCATCCCCCAGCACAGCCTGTGTGTTTTCCTGGGTGGTCTTGGGGTTCCTGGGGTGGACTCGGTCACTTAATACTTCAGCAAAAGCCTCTGAGCCTCTGTGCTGGGAAACTGTGTGGTGATGGCAGCTCTTTGCTGGCACAAATACTGCCCACTGAATACCTATGATCCCTTGCTCCCCCTCCTCTTGTACTCAGGGAAAGGGTTTCTCATTTATTGTCTGTGCCCTCCAGAGCTAAATAGATCAAAAATAATGATCAAAGGGATGACAGGAGACAATGCTCTGTGACCTGTGGGGTCGATGTCACACTTTGTAGCACTCTGCAACTGCTATCCTCTGTGTGGTTTTGTTTTTCTTAATCCATTATGTCTATAATTCCCCTAATGAGTGGAGTGTGTTTGCTGTGGCAATGGCACCAGAGCTGAGCACCAGGCTGAGAAATCAGAGCTGGCATGGGTACTGGGGACTCTGTGCTGTTGGAGGTGACATCCAGACTGTGGTCATGGTTCAGGTGTGCTGCCTGAACACAGCCTTCCCCTTCATGTCTGCTCCCCGTGGGCAGCAATAGTTGGATGCTTTGTCCAGGTCATGGCAGTCAGGGCCCAGGTGCTGTGACCCACTCCAGCACTAATGAGAATTCAGCAGCTGCTTTACAGCCTCCAAAAGACAGGGAAACCCAATGAGACACTGTTTTCCAGTCCCCTAACACTTTAACCATGTTATAAATTGGTGTATTAGAGGGACAGATAACATATACTTGTGTAGAGAGAGGTTGGTATGCAGGGAGGTGGGATATGAGCTGACAGATCTGCAGCTGGGCTCTCCATGGTTTTCCTTTTTGCAGCACCACCATGCAGCCTGGAACTCTGACTTTCACTTGGAAGGTTAATTATCCTTTAAATGAGAAATGTGTTTGGCTCCAGCAGTCAGAGCAAGATTAAGAACCTGGACAGAGAGATTGCACAGGGCTGAATCCTGCAGATCATTGCAAGTGGGACTGGGAAGAAGGGGCAGCTTTCTTTGCCTGCCCCTTAGCCCACCCAAGCATCTTCCCTGCCAGCTTTTGTGAGCACACGTGTGCCTTCTGCTGGGTACACAGGCTGCTGGTCCTTAGAAATGGAGTTTTTGTTAAATAAATAGCTGTGTTGCAATGTATTAATTTTCACAGAGTGTTTGCTCTTCAGAAACTCAAGCAGGTCAGAGGAGTTTAACTAAAAAATCTGAGGGGAAATTCACCAGCATAAAAAAATTGCTTTTAAAAGTTTCATTCAAAGCACACTGGAAATGTGAAATTTTGTTGGCAGAAAACATTTGTGCCTGTCTGATCCTATCTGCAGGGTTTTTCTCTCCCTAGTGGGCACTGCTGGCAGCTGCCTCAGCCCTGGTCCTTGCACAGGAGGTGCTGCTGCTGCAGAACCCTGGCATGCAATGCTGTGAAACCACTCAGATGTGTGACCCTTGCCACCTGCTGCTGCAGCCAAAGCCAGAAAGTGATGGAAGTCCCTTTGCTGCTTTGTTTGCTATCTTTCCCAAAGGAAAAAATATTTTCCTCTTCATGAGTATTAATGGCAATGCAGGATTTATTTGTCTCTGTGCCTTTAAGCCCTGATTCACATCAAATACCATTTGGGTTTTTTTTCCATTGTTCAGCATAGGGATAACTCCAAATACTTCATTTTGGGTGTGTTTGAACAGCAGAGAAAAAGAGAGGGGACTGGAAATTCCTATGGCAGGACAAATCTCCAGACAAAAAGAGGAAGGCAATGTTGGTACAGGGGCTGCTCTCACTGTCTGGGGTGGGAGATCAGAAAAAGCACTTATCCAGTATGTGATAAACAATCAATAGGTAGTGAAGAAGCAGAAGGAAGGAGCTGCAGGGCTGGGAGATTCCTTGCTTCAAACCACATGCCTGGAGTTTCTGGACAGCTCTGTGGCACCACCAGCCCAGCCTGGTGACCTCCATCACCTTCCATCCCTCGCCCAGGCTCTGGCAGCAGGATCCAAGCTCATCTTCCTGAGGCTTTTCTGTGGCAATGAAGTTATAAATGGAAGTGTCAGCATTGCAGCTTCACATGGGGAACAAAAAAGAGTAGAGGAATACAGAATAAGAGGCAACTGCAAAGGTGTAGAAAAAATTTAATTCAGTTTTTATAGGATTTGTATTTGCCTTAACAGCCTTGGCTTGGCACTGACACAGTGCACTGGTGTAAGTGAGCAGGTAAAATGTGCACATTAACTTGGTAAACACAACTGACTTTTCAATATTGTCTTTATATTGATGTGCACAGGCAATACTGAAAAGGCATTTTAGTCATTCACAGCTGGATCACATACTGTGAAGCTATCATGTATAACAGACTTTAGCAGAAGTGGCTCAGAAAACTCCCTCTAAAAATCTGTCCTTTTAAATTAAAAAATTAAGATGTGATGGGAAAGACCATTTGACAGCCAGGTCTTTATGTGATGAGTGCAGGTCTTGGGTGACTTGCTGGATAATATTTTTAACATGGGATCCCTCTGCCATGACTTTTAGACATTAGGAATCCTGTGATAATTAAAATTGAGTGTGTTTTTTGAGGAAGTTGCACAAGAGAGGGATGGGTCACTTATGTCACTGAGCTCTTTATACCCAGGGGGGATGGTACCCTGCAGTGTGGGGCCCTTTCACCCAGGGGTTACTGCCTGAGTGTTCCACATGGAGTTTTGGATCAGCAGCTTCACAATAAAAGGGTGAAGGCAATCAGGAGAAAAGGAGGGGAAGGACTGACAGGCTCTTGCTCTTAGCATCTGTAATATAATAACAGTAAATAGAAATTTAAATTAGGTTGCTCTCCAAGATTATTACCCAACAATTGGTCAAGGAGTCACATAACTAATCTAATTTTTACACTTTATGCCCATAAAATATCTGTTGATATGCATTTTCTCTCTCCTCTTTTCTTGCAGGAGCATTGATCATTTTATTTTAAAGTCTGATGTTGGATACCAGTGCTAACACTGCTGCTAGAGTCTGTGTGCAGCTGTGTTTTGGGGAAGACCACAAAGCCTTCAGTGCATGATTTACTGGAGCAGCAAAACTTGCTCATCCCTTCCTTGGCTCACCTGAGCTGAAAATACAATCTCCTCTTAAAACAACCCTGCACACAGCTGGGTGTAATTCAGCCCACAGCTTCTGCTGCCTTAATTCACAAAGATCAATTTACAGAGGAAAGCCTCCAGCTAGCTGACACCAGGTGGTGGCTTTGGCTTCCTGAGGGGGTGGGTGACAAATGCAAGTGGCCTGAAACAAATCAAGGGATAATGCTGTGCCACAGAACAGTGCTGATGCCTTCTGTCTGTGGGTATCTAATACAGCTAATAAGCAGCTAACACTACTGCCTGATTTAACAGGAATTATTACCTGCTGAATGCCTTAATAGATTCCAGTCCCTCCGTGTGTAATTTTCATTCATCCCCAAAGGAAATCTGTATAATGTTTGCAGTAGTTGTTTGTAGAAATGGGATGCACCACAGGTGTACTTTGAACTTCATAAACTGCTCTGTATTACATCCCATTATGCTTCTTGTGGGGCTGCAATTACTGGGGGCTCTTCTGGGGCAGCGACTGCTCCTTTGGATGTGATTTTCCAAAGCAGGACCTTGCACTGTCTGGCCTCCCTTTGTCACTGCAGTGTTTGCCTTCATTATCTGTAATGCACAGACATTGGTAAACCTGCCCAAGTAACTCTTGGCCAGCTTAAAATACCTTTAAGTGGTTGCATTCAGAGGTGTTTTTTTTTATGAGGGATGTGCTTTTAAATAAAGCAAGATCTTGAAAAATGATTTTGAGTAGTGGACCATTTAGGTGGCCTACCATATAGGAAACTAATTCACTATTTCAGATTCTAGTTCAAGAGGAAGAAATAGATTCCAGTAATGCTTAGAAATAATAAATTGGAATCTGACAAGGTGCCCTATACCCATGTCCCTACATTAGGGGAGGAATGGTGTGATGTGGGTGTGAAATGAAGAGAAGGACCCAGGCGCTGAACACAGAAGGGTCCTGCTCACATTCATTTGCCAAGATGATTGCAGTAGCCAAATATTTGATTAAAGGATGTATAAAAATACCCATAAAATAAAATAAGCTTGCATGGGTCTTTGGCTGGAGTGTCTGAAAATGCCATAACCCTGGAATTGTAGCGTGCAGAACGAGGGAAGACTCTCTGAAGTGCCCACCTAAGGGACCTGTGAAAATTAATGGCACAGCAGAAACACTGTGTAAAGGTCAGCCAGGACTGTGTGAGGAGCCTGGAGCTCAAAGCACTTGTTTAGCACAGGTACAATGGTTCTTCAGCAGAGGGGTTTTGATTACAGTAAAACTTTTTGCATCCCACAGTTCTTCTGTCACCCAACAAAACAAACCAAACCTGCTGCCTGCTCCAGACTGGTGCATTTCCACCATTGAGCAGAGACTTTCAGGGAGGACAAGGGATTTGGTCTGTGAGGCTGCAGCCCATGAGGGCTGATAATGGCACAAGAGTTTTGCATGTCACATCCAAATGCTCTGGCCAGGTGCCAATCCCTGTGATCCCAGGTGCTCCAGGGTACCACCAGGTACAGCCAAAAATACACCTGTAAAAAAGAGGTACTGCTTATAATCTGGGGATGTTGCTTGTCAAATGTCTGCTTAAAAATCTACCATCACTATATTATGTCCTCAGTAATACTGCCTTGAACAAACAAGCAAAAATTTTGATGTTCTCCAGGCAGAAGTGAGGAAAATGAGAGCTGTGAAGGGTCTTTTAAAGCCCCATTTTTGTTATGACTGTGAGTATCATTGCTAGAGCTAGTTTAAAATAATTCCCACGTCCAAGGGTTTTTGCAAGTAGAAAATGTAATGAAAATCCAAACAGCCATTTAATGGTGAGAGCAGTCACTATTTCATGGGAAGAAAAGTGTGTTTTCTTGCTATGCACAAAAACTAGAAATGCCTAAAAAGATGTCATTCCTGTAACAGCTTGTCATGCTGAAGCTTCACCAAGACTGCAGAAAAGGGCAATCAGAAATGTTTCCATTTTATCTTTAGATAAATGGGGAACTGCTGTGGCAGCATTGCCTTGATGGAGGATTTCTCTGGGGCAGCCCAGAGGAGGTGGCTGGGCCAGGACCGTGGCTGTGGCTGGCTGCTGGTGTTGTCTCTGCTGGTCCAGACTGGTGCAGGATTCTCCCATCCTCCCCTTGGGATGTGTGGCTTCACAGGCAGCTTGATCTGGATTTCAGGGCGGGTTTCCTGCCCTTCCAGCAGGCTGATTTACATTCCCTCCACACACAGCTGTATTGAAATCTGCTTGCATTTTTTTGGTTGTTGCTATTTTGCAAAACCCTCTAGTGTGCAGCTGTCGTGTCTCCTTCTTCCTGATCCTCAAGAGTCTTTGCTGTCCTCACCAATCCTGCCAGTGCATCCAGTGCACTGCCTGCCTCTATTCCCTCTGGAGCAGCAGAACCTGTGGCTATTCCAGGGAACAGCCCTGAGCCATGGTCGCATTTTTATGATGCTTACCAGTTTCTACTTCCCTTACACTCCTCTTATTTATTGTTCTTGAGCTATTTCTGTTTTGTTGTTTTTAAGGCTTCATTCTCTTTCTGAATAAAATCCCCACATTTTGGATTGTGTTTCCCATATATACGTGGTGGCTTTTTTCTTCTCTCATTTAGACTGTACCTGTCAGGGATCTGCCACTAATTCCCCATGACACACAGGGAGTGAAGTTATTAAAAAGTTCTGGTCCTCAGTGGTCCCCTTGGTGCCCCAGTGCCACGGAGCTGGTGTGCAGTGTGCTGCCCCAGGGCTCTGTCCCCAGGGCTGGGTGATGTTCCTGCTCTGAGTCAGAAGGTGATGCCAGGTTTTATTTGCATCTTGTGGTTTAACCCCAGGTGATAGCTCAGCTCCCCTCAGCCACTCACTTGCTTCCACAAGATGGGATGAGGGAGGGAATCAGAGGAGTGGAAGTGAGGAAAGTGGTGGGCTAAGGTAAAGACAGCTCAGTAGGTGAAACAAAAGCTGTTTTCTCAAGAATATCAAACTGGGGCATTCATTCCCCATTTCCCAAGGGCAGGCAGCTCAGCCATCTCCAGGAAAGCCAGGCTCTGTCCAAGCAGAGGTGACTGGAGAAGGCAAACAGCACTGCTTCAAATACCCTCCTCCTCCTCCTCCTTCCCCCAGCTCTGGGTGCTGAGCATGATGGCTGGGATATCCCAGCAGGACTCAGCTGTCCTGTCCCTCCCTGTGTCCCCCCAGATCCTTGCTGGTGGGGCAGGACGAGGAGCAGAAAAGGCCTTGGCCCTTTGTCTGCCCTGCCCAGGGATGAGGAAAGCATCCCTGAGTTATCAGCACTGGCTCCATAAAAAACACAAAACACAGTCCTTACTGTGAAAAAAGTTGACTCTATCCCAGCCAAAACTGGGACATACCTATAAGCCCATTGCTTCTTGCTTTTTCTGACCCCTTCTAGAAACAATTTTGTTTATCCCAGGTGAAAAGAAGAAGAAATCATGAAGCCTCATTCATTTCCTCAGAGGAAAATGCCAAATCTGTCCTGCCTGACAGATGTGGAGATGATAGTGTTAAGATGAGGTTGAGAGATGGGATATCTGAGACTCATGGGGGGTGGACTGCTCATCTCCCCACCTACTAATTGACTGCATTTCTTGTGCAGTTGAGCTAGAGGAAAAATCTTGAGTCTAAATAATAATAATAAAAATAATAATTCAACAAGGAATACAAATCATGTGAATGTGAGTAAGATGTAAAGACTTTTTGCTTGATAGACTGCAGAGCCCCAGTATATCCTGGATAATTTCATAAATCTAATGAAGCTTTCACACCTTTGGGGACAGGGCTTAAGCTGCTGGGCTTCCTATCCATCTTGGGATCAATAGTGCAGTTAAGTCAAAATCACCTGCAAATAAAGAACACAGGGTAGGGAGTGCAGTTCATCTCTCTCAGAGGAAGCAGGATAATAATCAGAAAGTCCAAGCCAGGAAATTTCAAACTTTCAGTGTCATCTGTGATGCTGCTTTTTCTGGGATGACCCAACAGTAATTAAGGAAAATGATCATCAGGACACAGGTGCAGTAATTTCACAAT
>VRYO01002782.1:25579123-25641893 GCA_009812075.1 Sialia sialis | reverse complement strand
TCACTTTGGAGCAGTGGCTTTAAGGCACTGGGTAAAGAGCAAGATCTCAACCAAACCACCAGCCCTGGCAGAGCTGTTGGGGGAAGTGAGAGACATCAGCTTATGTTTGTTGTCACCTGTGTAGGTGCCAGGTGTGGCACTTAGTAGGGAAATATCTGCAGGCATGGACAAAACATCTGGGGCACAGAAGCATTCAGCTCTTACTGAGGTGGAACTCATTCTTCCTTTCCAGTCCAAACACAAAAATAATTCAGATTAATTACCGAATGGCTGAGGTGCCCTGCAGCACTAATTATTTTATTTCCCAGGACAGTCTTTCTCTCACATTATGCAGTGTGTAAGGCTTTGGCAGTGGCTAAGTTCCAATATAATGGAGTAGGAAAAGTCCTGCTCGAGGAAAGCAAATTAAAATTTTGCCTTTGCAGAGGTGGAAGAGCTATAAATTTACTCATCTTTAAGAGGTCATTGCATGGCAATGCATTGCCTTCTGCTGGAAAGAAAAAGAAAAGGTTATGTTCTAGAGGGTGAAAATAAGGGAACTAACTGCAGTGGTTAAATACACCATATATCCTGGTGTTATGTAGTTGACATGAGCCTGTGTGATGCCCAAAACTGAAATCAAAAGGTTCTGGCAGGGAGAAATGAGCAGAAGGGACAGCTGGGAGTGGACACTGGGGAGGACATGGGTGAGAATGCAGGGATCTCTCTCAGGATTACTGTTTTTTCCTTCCAGGCAGTCTAGATGAAAGTTAAGCTTCAGCTTTGCTGGGGTCATGCAGAAGTGAGATCTGGTCTGCCCACTCACACAGGGTTTTGGGGAAGAAAGGCTGTGCTGCAGGACTGGCAGTTCTGTGTCTCCCTCCCTAGAGGTGTGAATTAAGTGGGCTGGAGAGGGAACAGACAGCTTGAAAAGGAGGTGGAGGTGTGAAAGAGGGCCCTGCTCAAAGATCTTGCAGGTCTCACACTTCCCTCTGCATGCTTTGCACCTCAGAGAAAAAAAATATCCTCATGCTTACATTCCAAGTAATAATCTTGTCTTGCTTTAATCACCTCTCAGATCCTGAATGTGCAGAAGAGTGGACTGGTAAAAAATTGACCTTTATGTTAACGTTGACTTTGTTTCTTTTTGCCAACTGCAAAACCTGTCCTTTATGAATGATGTCTATCTGGAAGTGGAGTGGAGGACGGGAAGTTAAATGTGTCGTTGATACAGACTCAAATTTCATGGCCCATCAGTGTCCCTTGGTGTGTAGGGCTGCATGGCTGAGGTTGTCAGTCAAGTGCTTGTTCACAGAAGGGAATGGGGCTTTGTCATCACTCCCTCTTCCAGGCTGGGGCTGTCTGCAGGCAGGATTTTATCTTAAGACACACCGATTTAAAGATAACTTCCCCTCTCCCTTTTTTTCCTTTTGCTTTGGTTCTCAGCCTGGCAGTAAAGCTCAAACATCTCCAGCTCGTCACAACATACAGGGAGAGCTTGTGGGAGAGTAATGACCAAAAAGCACAAGATCTGCTGGCAACTGCTTAATAACAGAGTGTTTTAAAATGCGTCTCTGACACTTCCATTCTTTATTTATTGAATGTGGAGTACATGCAAATAGAGTGTCTTTGGGACTGCGTGCTGAGCCCTGGGACATCCACAGATCCCAGCTATAAATCTGGAATAAGGCAACACACCCCCACTGTGATATCATTACTGCTGTAATAAACATGAGATATTCCTCTTTTCATTCTTTTCCTCATGTGAGATACTGCAGATTTCTACTGTCTGATCTAGTACAGCCATCCTTTAAGGACATCTGGGCTCCCAGACTGGCAGGTCAGCCCTGAGCTTCTTGTCTCCCCTTAAAACTGCTGGAAATTAGGGCTCAAGGTCTCAAAAGCCCATAGTCACCTAGTCCATATTAATAGCATGTGGTGACAGCAAGAATTAATTGGTGAATTGACGCCAAAACCTTGCCTGCAAAATAAATGAAAACCCATCAGAACTGGGGAAAGCAGAAGGTGAAATATGATGATATGAAAAATAGGATGATCATCTAGACAGGTAAGGAGAATAATGTAAAACAACAGGACTAAGAGAAATGGCAACTGCCTGGAAATACAAAATAAAGGATGTGAAATAAAATTAGAGGATAGTATGAGAACCATGAGCAGGATGGTGTAAGGCATGATGAAGTCCTGCCTAGCAAAATTGAAGAGACAATATGGGGAGAAGGGTGGACACAACATCAACCCGGGACACAATATCATGTCGGCTGGTGTGGATGTGACAGACAAGACTGGTGGGGAAAGATTTCATGTGAGGGATTCTTGGGCTGCAGTGAGAATGGAGAGAGACACTGCAGGCTGACAGAATAGATAGAAAAACTATTTTATGCAGAATTATCTGTAGAGCAGTATATTGTTGTGGTCTATCCCAACTATGAAACAGTTTAAACTTCACAGCTCTGAACTCCTTTCTCTGCAGACACTAAATACCATCCAGAAAATCCCAAGCAGTGACTGCAGCATTTGACTCCAGTGCCTGTGGTGTGGGCTGATCTAGGTGTAGGTACAAGCTGTGGGCAGGGTATGGCATTTTAATAATTCCTGAATTGTGACCATGTGTCTTGGGTAATTCCCCCTCTCTTTATTGTCTGCCTCCTTCCCAGCTCTGCACTGACTGAGCACAGTGCTGGTGATTTGGGACAGCTCATGGAGGGTTCTGGTGTCACACACCCAGACACATCCTCTCGTGGATATCTCCCACCCTCACAGGAGTGAGCTGCTGAGGAAGCTGCGTGCATATTACTGCAGCAGGAATATGCTGACAGGAAAAACATTCCACTTATTTGTACTGAGCAAATGGATATCAGGAAAATGAACAGTGAAATTCATTTGGAGTTTAATTAAGTATGAAAACCCCACAGTTCAACAGAAAGATTCCCTTAAATAGGAAAATTATTCCAGCTAATAAAAAACTTACAGAGATAAGATATCCTCAGAAATAACATATCAAAAAATTCATAGCAATAAACTATATATCATGTTGTAGCACTTGCTGTTTTCCTTCAGAAAGGAACAAACTGCCAGCAGCATTTCAGTGGAAAAGGAGGGTTGTGTCTTTGAAGGGATTACTGCTCATGTCTTCACAGGGTGGCTTGGATCATCAGAGACTGCCTCAGCTTAGAACAAAGTGCTCAGAAATGTCACTTGGCAGCCAGGCCCATTGCTGAAATCCTAAAAGAAATAACTTACAGAAAGTTACCAGACTGAGTCTTAATTGGACCAGCTGAAATGTCTTGCTGGGAATTGTGACAGGCAAAGTCTGCACTTGGATCTGTAATTTGTAACCCAACATGACTTTGGAATGATGTTAAGGTACAAAATGTGCATTTTTGGCAGCTGTGCTCCCATGGTGCAGTCCAGAGGGACAGGGCAGCTGCTTAAGCACAGGGATCTGGTGCCACCTGAGATCCCCATGGGGCACCTTGATATACTTGCCTCAAGGAGTCTCAGATGTCCTCAAGTCACCCCTCAGGTGGCACTTCAGGCTGCTGGAGTGAGCCCCTGGCATCCTTTCTGCATGGAGCAGCCTCCTGAGATGACAACCTGCCTGTGCATCATACAGCGACTCTGTTTGCACCGAAACAGGAGTGGTGAATTACTCACTGAGCAGAGGGGGGCAGGTTCAAGCCTCTCTGTGCCATCTCCTCCCTGGCTGGCATCCCTCAGAAGCTTTGTGCTCCTCCCATCACCAAGCCCTCCTGCTACCAGCCAAAGAAGTGTTAAACCCGCCCCTGGCCCTGGCCTTGATGGAGGAAACAGAGGAGAAGCACCCTTTGAAAAGGAGAAGACACACAGGGTTGCTGTCTTGTTCACTGTAAGCTGTAAATTATTAAAGGCCCAAGTTGTGTTTATCCAGAGCTCCTTGCTGGAGCTGCAATGTGGATAGAAACAGGAACAAGGACACAAGAAACCCTTCCCTGAGGCAGCCTCAGGGCTGTGCGTCATCTCCTCAGCCAGCCTGTGCCCCAGCTCTGACAGGATGTTGAATTTCTCTAGTGCTTTCCATGAAAGTCTTGCAAAGCCTTTATTTGAGACTAAGAAACAGGCCCAGAGGGATAAGAAAACCCCCTTCAGTTTCCAGAGGTGTGTGACAGACCTGCCCAAGGAGCAGGGAAGGCAGCAGGGGGAAACAGAGGCAAAGCATCATTGCTGCCTGATCACTGGACCACCTTCAGCAGTTTGCAATGGCCAAGAGCATGTCCTCATATTCTGAATATTTAGAGAAGAAGCTGATGTCTTTGTAGCTGCTACCCTGGGGACTGTCCTTTGCTGTGCTCTGGCTCCTGTGAATGAGTCTGGGAAGGATAAGTGAGAAGGGGAAGATGTTTTCGCTTTTCAAGAGCAGATATCTGCCCATCACTCTAAGTTAGACAAAGTGTCCTGGGGCACTGGGGCTTGTGGTTGTTGTTTTGGAGCCAGGACTCTCCAGGTGGTCACTCAGAGTGCCTCATTTGGTTTCAGCTTGGAAGTGCCCACCTACCTAGAAACCCTCAGGAAGCTCAAGCACAGATGTGTATTTAACGGTGAAACACAATTCAGACAACGTGTGCTACAGCCCATCCAAAATATTCTGAGTCAATGACAATGTGGGACTCAAGGGCGGCAAAACAGAACCACAAATGAAGAAAGTTGCCATGGCCAAGCTGAGCTGTGTCTCTTTGTGTGCATGGTCTGAGCCATGAAATACCAGATAGGTGGGCTTTGCTCATCCTTTCATGTTCCAGACAAAATTAAATCAATATCCTCCCATTTCAGGCATGCTAAAGATGGACCTATCCAGTTCTTGCAGCCCAGCTGCTGCCTTTAAACTTCCCAAGCCAAGTAATTTGGTTTTTTGCCCCTGTTTAAAGTCCAGTGTTTTCTGCTTACCTCTATTTCTAAATCCCAGCGTGCTGTGTGAAGGGAATGGGTCTACTAATCTGAAACTGAGGTCTGCAGAGTGAATTAAATGTGCTGGGTGCTGCCTGGTGATCTTGCAGAAAGAAAAAGCTGAAAAACACAGAGAGGATAAGGAATGATCAGACTTGGTACTTTAAACAATTAACATTTTCAAGCCCTTTAAAATGGAAGAGAACAGGTGTTAATAAAAGAAGAAAATGAAAAAACCAAAATTCCTAAAACCAATTGTGGGAATCAGCAGCAAAAGCTCAGATCTGTCGTACGTTACTTTGAGTTTTCTAGTAAGTTCTAAAATCTTGAGTGTGGAATCACTAATGGATGTATTTGCATCTAAAGCAATTTCCAGAATGTGAAAGGTGAACAGCATGCACAAAGGCAGAAAATTAAATGGAAGGAAGCTAGACAGGACAAAGCACACTGTATTTGGATAGGCAGAGCTCTGACCACATTGAAAAATAAAAGACAAGCTCTAAATTCATCAGTTCAGTAGAACTGACAGGAAATGTAAATTTTCGTCCCAAATGGAAATCAGATTTCATGGAAACTGAACTGAACTGGGTAAAAAAAATCCAACAAAACAAACCTGAAGAAACCTGAAGTGGAACTACCTGCCCAAAAACACCCAAGTATGGATCTGATCATTGCATCCAAAGGGGAATCACAGCAAACTGGTGTCTCTGCAATGTGGCTGCATCTTTACAGACTGCTCTCCCCTCAGTACAGATATCTTCTCCAATCCCAGGGAGCTCCCTGAGTTTTGGCCCAATTAACTGTGAACAAATAAGCTGCCCAAAACACAGCAGTGGGGCACCTGTGCACTTTCCAGGCTTTCTGCCAGGGCTTTGCTTATTGCCACTTTTCGTTTTTTGGCTGCTCAAGTTGTACATTTCTTGTAACTGCTGCTCTTTTGGAAGCAAAGAGAGCTAATTTCTATAGCAGCAAAATGAAAAATATGTTCCAAACTTGAGAAGACAGAAATGTAATGGTTGCACCTTTCAGGCTGACCTAGAGGTGGAATGACTTCAATTAAAAATCGATTCCAGTGAGTAACAGAAAGAAGAGAAAAGGAATAAAATCAGAAAGAAGTTTGCAAACTATTAAAAAAAGAGTTTAATTCATATTAGACTAGGAATGTCCAGGCTTGCATTGCAAAGTGAAAGGGAAAAGGAAATATGTTATCTGTCTAGACAAGGATGTCAAGTTTGCTGCACAGGTACCTCACAGAAAGAGCAACACGACATCCAGCGCTCCCCCCGCTGTGTCACACACTCAGCACTCCAGGGAGGAGTGTTTCAGATTGCTTCGACTTCCTTGGCAAAAAGAAATGCAGAATTACAGATGGGTGGCTGGAGGGGGAGGGAAGTGAAAGAAGAGAGTTAAAATGTGTTAATGCTGCAGGGTGCTACAGAGATCTGCTTTAACATTGCTTGGTGCTTGGTCTGGGTTGTTTGTGCATCCCCTGGTGCTGTGCTCCAGCTGTGGGGAGAGATGACAGTGACCACAGAAATCACAGGGATCACAGGGATCACAGGAATTACAGAAATCACAGAAATCACAGCGATCACAGGGATCACAGGAATTACAGAAATCACAGAAATCACAGCGATCACAGAAATCACAGGGATCACAGAAATCACAGCAGTCACAGAAATTACAGAAATCACAGAAATCACAGCGATCACAGCGATCACAGTGATCACAGTGATCACAGGGATCACAGCAATCACAGCAGTCACAGAAATTACAGAAATCACAGAAATCACAGCGATCACAGTGATCACAGGGATCACAGAAATCACAGCAATCACAGGGATCGCAGAAATCACAGCAATCACAGCAGCCAGCCCAGCACATGGACAAACTCAACATCTGGCAGGGCTTACTCTAAAAAAACCCAAACCAGAAACCAGCCACCGCTGCTCATTTTCACTCTTGCCGTATCTGCTCCCGGCTCTGGGCACGTACAAACCTCTTTATTTGCCAAATTATAATCTGTGGCAGGTCCCTGAGTAATGGCTGACCTTACATGAGAAACGAGGAGCTGCAGAGAACTTCCTACAGAGGCTGTTTCCCAGATGATTCCAGTGATGGAAAGATGCTGTCCTGTTATTTCCCTAAGGAAGCCCAGCAGGCTCTACCTGACGCTCCCATTTACAGGAGCTGCCTTCTGCTTAGAATGGCAACTGTGTCTCCCTGGCACTTGTTTTATTTTTATTATTTATTTTGGCTCTGTTTTCTAATTCTACAGCTGCAGATCTCATAAAATGTAGAAGCCAAATCACATTACTCACTCCTGACTCAAGGAATGTATTAAGGTGAATCTTGTGAGGGGTTTCACAAGGCACATTTTGAAAATACAAAGAGATCTTTCATTGTAACCCCATTTTCCTTAATTCCTCCAGAGACAACCGAAAGGCATTGAATTATAAATATCAGCCATGGTGGGATTGTGTCTGCAGACCCACAGATGTCAGGGTGTGGAATCCACATCACTTTTCATAGTTGAAGTCCAGAAGGTCAGGCCATCACTGCAAAGCCCACAGCTCTGGTGCAGTGGGTGGGATTGCACCAGGTGTTGAGGGTGAAGGACAGGTGGCAGAGAGCAGTGCTTTTGCTGCCACCCCTCCTGCAAAGAGCATCAGGTTTAATATTTAAGCTGCTAGAATTAATAAAAACAGTATTTTGCAAGCTTTTTGTCTTGAACAGGCTGGTTCAATACCAACACTACTGGAAAGAAAAAGAAAGATAAGCCACATGTAGAAGTTCTGTGATGAAAAAATATGGCACACATGGTGGTTCAAAAAAGATTTCTAGAATGTTGAACAGCTGAAGTTTGTCTCAGCTTTAGAACTGCTCATTTCACACCTCCTCATGGGCAAATGGGTGTTGGAACACAGCAATGACTGCACCAGGAGTCAGCAAAAACCCAGGGTTGCCTGCCTTCCTTGTTTTACTTATTATGCTACCCGCATAGAAAATGCCTCAACAATGCAGAGGAGCATAAATACATTGCACTGCACACCCCCAGCTCCTGTGAGAGAGGAGCGATGGCTGGAGCTGATCCAGAGGAATGCAGGAGCCACAGCCCCCCTGGCCCAGCCAGCTGCACCCTGCGGGGTCAGGGACAGCCCAGCTCACTGCCACAGGAGAGACAGGTCTGCATTTGGCAGAACCAGCCTGGGAAAAACACTGAGATCTTATTAGAGTGCAACATTAACTGCTGGCACCAGCCCCAGGTGCCTCTGGGGTCAGAGAGGAGCCCCCTCGACACTGCTGCACTCCACAAAGCAAATATAACAACATGGATTGTAAACCTGTGGTGGGTACAAAGTAAGAACTAACATGAGGAAGGGGAAATCTTATTAAAGTCATGCAGATCACTTGGGAGGCAGGGCTTATTTGGGCAAAATGCATTTTAATCTGATTTTAATGAGACTGATATTTTAAAAAGGATGTTGAAGAACACTATTGGGGATATAGGAAAAAAAAGCTGTACACAGAATTTCAGTCTGCAGATTTGGTTAGGCTCCATTTGAAAGTGGCAGCATTAAGGAGTTTAAATTTTTTAAATTAGCAAAAAGGAAATGGAGAGGTAACTTGATTACCCTGGAAATCCATGGAGAAGGAGTAGTGGTTACTACACAATTAAGTGGCTTATGTCAAAGAAAGGTATAAAAAGAAGGAATAGCAGAAAGCTGAAGCCAAATACATTCAAATGAGAAATCCAGCATAGTTTTTAGCAGTCAGGATGATTAATTACTGGAAAAAAAACCCCAACAAAACAACAAATAAACAGCTGATTAACAGTCCCTTATAGTTTCAAATTGTGACCAGTTGCCTTCAGCCCAAAGTGGACATCTTCAGCTGATCAAAATGGTGCCAGAATCCTTTCAGTGGTGCCAGGGATGAGGAGCAACGGCCAAGAAGTTTCACCTCAACATGCGGAAGAGCTTCTTTCTGTGAGGGCGGCAGAGCACTGGAGCAGACTGGAGCAGCTGCCCAGGATGGTGTGGAGTCTCTCTCTTTGGGAGCATTCCAAACCCACCTGGACATGCTCCTGTGTGCCGTGCTCTGGGTGGCCCTGCTTGGGCAAGGTGGGGTAAGACTGAATGATCTCCATAGGTCTCTTCCAACTCTGCAAGGAGCCACACCCCTCCTGCAGCTGCTCTGTGGCTCCCCATGGCATCCCATCCTGCTGGACACATCCTTGAGCACAGCTCCTGAGAGCTGTCTGGCTTGTTTGGAAACAAGTCTGGGCTTTTCCTCACTGTTGCATTGCTTGCCACTTTTTGCTGGGTTTGTTAAACACAATTATGTTTTAAATATTGCACAGAATGTTGGACTGAAATTCTCTCTGGCAGGAAATGCACACAAATGCACTGAAAAAGAGAAATTCCCACATACAATGCTGTAACTGGCAATCATTCTTCATTCCATCATTCCTCAGCAGAATTGCTACATTTATATTGTTATGTGAAGCTACACAGAGCCGGGCACAGAGTCCATTAAGAAATCCCATTGGCTCTCTGGAGAACACTCAAAGCACAGGCACTAAGATGCTGCATTTAGAAAGATAATGGATAAAGATGAAATCAGTTTTTCAGATGAGTCTTCCATTTCCATAGAGGCTGTCTTTATGGTTTCAATGATGTAGAGTAAAAAGAAAGAGTATTCACTTCCTAATGAAATGAAAAATTTTATTAATTCAGGGATATTCATTCCTTTAAGAGCTTCACTCCTTGAGTTCATTAACTCCTCGAATGTGGCTTTAGCTGATGCTGCCTTCCAGTCCTTGCCAGGATTTTCTTTCTGTGCTCTGGTCCAGGCCAAGACACAAAGAGTTTGCCAAGCCACAGCATAATGCCTGCAGTTACTGAGCACAGAGATTTCCTATCAAACTATGAGAGAAATGTCCTGATATTCAACTACCCTGATATTCTCAGCTGCTCAATCTGACTGTCTCCTGTAGCAATCACAGATCTCATCCTGGTCCTGCGAATCCTGTAGTGTTTACAGAACTCATCCTGGTCCTGCAAAGCATCCAGACCACAGTAATTCCTGTGATTTTCAAGGAAAGCCATGTGAGCTCATATTTTTTTGAACCAAGTGAGGTGTGGCAGCAGTTCCAGCAGAGTGGCCAGGGGGACCTGTGTGTAAGGGCCCTGCAGAGCTGGGGGCTCCTTGAGGCTCTTGGGCTCCTGCAGGGTCTCAGTCATGCAGAGTCCCATTAGTAGCACTGAGCTTTGGCTTTTGCGTTATTTGGTCTAGGTAGCCACCAGTGTGCATGAGGTTTCAGCAGCATACGAGATCTGGAGATTACAAAATATGATTTCTGAAACTATTTGCTAAGTAGTCAAAGTGATGTTTTTATTAAAATACAGGTGAAGAAAGTGTGACAGCAGATTGAAAGTTAATTTCTGTTTTTTACTTTTCTGTCCCACTTCATTTAAAACATTTAATGCTCTTGACACTGCACAATTTCTCAGTCTTAGTTAAATATTTTCTATTATTGAAATGTGTCTACCTGCAAGTTGATTAAAATGTTTGTATAGTTTTGCATTGTGGAAATCATCTTCACTGTAAAACTCTGCAGAAAATAATCTCTAAAATCAAGCCAAATGCCACTGTGGACTGAAACCTGCTATTCTTCCCTAAGCAAAAATGTAACCTCATTGAGTGGGTGTTCTACTGCCACTAGATCAGCAGCATTTGGTCATATGTATTCAAAATAACTGCAATGGGATAAGCACATGAAATTTTGCAGTATTTTTGGGTTTTGTTTTCTGAAACTAATAAATTATGAAAACATGCTTCCAAGAGGCTAGACTTTGATCTAAAGAAAGATCATCTGGAATAAAGCCAAAGGAAAAGAACAGTATAGAAACTGTTGATGAGCAAATTATTTCATCTGTAAGTTTATAGCTCTTTTATCTCTATACATACACACACATTTCTTTCTATACATATACGTGTTTCCTATTCTTGCTCCATCGACATTCAAAAGCCACGAAATATTCAAGTATGTTTTTCTGGTTCTAAACAATTGTCATTATTTGCATTTTGCTGCATAACACAATTATGAGAAGCTGCCCTCTTCTATCAATTATCTAGAGTAGAGTGGTTCAATCTGTGGAAAAAATGCAATATGAAAATCAAAAGGTGGTCTAAAATATAAATGATGGGAAGAGTTTGGTTGTAAAATTGATAAATAGTAAATAAGATTTGTGAGTGAAAAGCTGATTCTTGAAAAAAAGACATGACAGGAAGAAGGGTAGTAATATGAACTTATCAAGGTACAGCACTGGGAAGGACAATTAAAAAATAACCAGAATTTTTTTTTTTTTTACAAGCGCATTAGGCATCTGATTTCTACCTTGGTGGATGAGGAATGAGTAGGAATGAAGGAAGGAGTTATATAACTACTTTGAAGTCCAGAAAGGGATGAGCAGTAAAACTATTTTAAAGTCCCTGGCTGGAAGTGAAAGGAATGAGGGATGAGGATGTCAGTTATTGGGGCCAAGGTAATTATCACAGGGCTGAGACCTCAACAACAGCAAATAACATCAGCTGAAGGGAAGACTGGGCTTGATGAGACACTTTATGGCAGGGAACAAACTGCCCAGGGACACAGCCAGAAGTTCCAGAAGAAACCTGGATACAACTTTGGACAGAGAAGCAGAGGAAGCAGGGAAAAAGAATTATGTGGTTTTGACCTGACCAGCTCAGGGGACTTAGTGAGAAAAGGATGGTGAAAAGCACTTTTTTGTAATCATGGCCATCAAAGTGTTCTTAGGAAGGTGAATTGGGAGAAGTTAATAAAGAGAGCACATTTTCGTTCTCTCCAATAATCTGTAAGATTACCACTTGGAAAGCAAATCTATGAAAAAAGGTATTCCAAAGGCTTTGCTGTTCATTAAGGAATTTGAAAGCAGAGTAGTCTGCTGTGGAGACTGGGCAGGAAGTTGAGCTGTCAGCTTTTTAGTGACCTGAAATTTTAAAATGAACTATTATAGAAAGTGGAAAGCTGGTGACAAATGGTGTTTATAAGAAAGATCTTTGAGACCCACAATTATCCTCCAGCTATCAGGAAAATCACAAACATTACACTCTTGCACATCTCTCCCCCCAGATACTGCAATATGTGTGGCATTTGGAATGTTTGAAGTGATGTATGTACTGCACTCTGGGAAGGGTCACTGGTGTTCATGGCACTGCTCTCAATAACATGAAGTGGACCTGTCCTAGGGCTACCAAAAGTGAGATGTATGGCAAAGAGTGAGGTGCTGTTGCTGTGTACTGAAGAAGAGAGGAATATTGAAACACCTTAGACCTAAAATATAGCTAAAAATATTGTGCAGAGAAAGAAACTGTTTCCATGACTATGACAGGTAAAGGAAGAATTACTGGACTCAAATTGCGGCAAGCAGGACTTAGGCATTATAAGACATTTGCAGTTCTGGGCTATCTAAGCACAAGGACGCTTTGATTCTATGGGGATTCTCAAAGTACATCGTGGTGTGCTAAAATACAGCCCAAATCAGTACTTCTCAGAATGGGAACTAGCTAATCTGCCACTGTCCCTGGGTGAAGGAGTCATAGGCAACAAATTTCTTCTTCCACCATGTCTCTCTCATTTGAACGAAGTGAAAAAGGCTGTAGGACTTCCATTGCTGAGGTTTAAAGGACAGATTAGGCAGACATTTGCAAGGGTTTTTTCTGCCTGTATGTGTTTGATATGTGGTTTCAATTCCAAGTGCAAACTTTCAACTGGAAATTTGAGGAAAAGATCCAAACACCCAAATAAAGGATGCTCTTTTCTATCCTCAATTCCACTTCTGCAGCAAGAATTTGGAAGCTGTTGGAACCCAAATCCATTCAGCACTTGTGGGATTTTGTAACTTGCAGTGCTGGAAGGCCATTTCCGGAGTATCGGGCAGAAATCAAAACGTGTTGGAAAAGCTGACAGGACTTAGAGAGAGCATTCCTTTTCAGAGGAAATCTGCCTTGTGGCAGATCTGCCTCAGATCTAAGGATTCTGGCAAGGTTTGCCTGGAAATCAGCCCTGCTCTGCAAGCCAGGCAAGGATTCGGCAAAAGTCCTCATCTGTGCTCAAGATGTTTAGAGAGAAATAATTCAACCTCCATGGATGGCCAGAGCTGTCTTCTGATGAGCATTTGTGATTAAACTTGGCTGGTTTGTGGCAAGAGCTGTTTCTTACCTCTGGTCTCAGAAGTGCATTATCTAACAGCATTGAATTCTCTAAAAATTAGGGTTGTTAATGAGAGGAAAGACCCCCAAGCCTCAGCAGCACTACAAGGGGTGTTCTCCTCAGAGTTTCCCCACACAAGCACTCTCTGCTTTTTCTGAAAAGCCATTTTTTGGCAGTGCTGGTGTCATGGCTGAGGATGGCATGGCTGAGGGCCCGGCTCTGCCAGGCCGTGGGGCCATGGCAGAGAATTCCAGCAGGCATCTCCTCACACAGGAGCCCTCACAGCCAGCACCTGGACACCAACACCCAGCGCAGGGCTCCACTACAACATTTGACTCTTTACTCCTAAACAAGACAGAAATTAAAAGGTGAGGAAAGAACAAGAGAGCTGACTGCCAGTGGCTGCCAGTAGCAAAGCCCCATAGGCCTCACCTCCCCATCCTGTGCTGTAAGTCAGTTTTTATTACAGTAATTTCACAATTATAAGCTGCATCTGATTATAAGCCGCGCCTCCTTGTAGCCGGGCAGACCGCGGGATCTGTCAATATATAAGCCACACCTAAATATAAGCCGCACTTTTTTTTTTAAAGCAAGGATCCATGTGTAACAAAGTAACAAATTAGTAATAACAGAATTGCTGCCAGCTAGGTTTGGTGTCAGGTGCTCAAGTTGCAAACAGTTTTCATAGACCAGCGAAGCCTTTAAAGGCAGCCCCAGGTGCCCTCCCCGCTTGGCTCTCACTTCCAGGTTGGCATTTCACTGGGATTTGTCCATAAATAAGCCGCACCTGATGATTAGCCGCACTACTGGGGTAGGCTGGATTCTTCAATGAAAAAGGTGCGGCTTATAATCATGAAATTACTGTTCATTTTTTTACTTTTCCCTCCAGTGTTTTTAATTATTTAATGATTCACAGCCTCCCTTTTCTCTAGGAACTGGTTTAGGGAAGGAACACTTCTTTCACAGCCTCGTCAGTGTTGAGGGGAACCCCAGCCGCCCCTTAGGGTGGGTCCTGCTCATCCCCAGGGCCAAAAGTGACAATTTTCAGCTCTACCTCTTCTTTCAGGTGGACCTCTGTGTTAAAACAAAGCTTGCAAGTCAAGAAAGAGGCAATTATTTCAAGCTTGCTCAACTTCTTCCCAACTTGTACACACTGTAATGTTTCTTACTGATGAGTCGATATTCCCAACAAAAAAAAAAAAGGGCCACAAAAATGATTCAAGTATACCTTTGCCAGTCAAATATGCTGGTCCAAAATTATGAAAGATGCACAGTTAAATTGTGGGACAAATATGGCTGAAAGGTTGAAATTAACCTCTTTTGAAATTCAAATTTGCATTTGAAATTCACCTGTGGGAAAATTTGAGCCTTAATTTATTTAATTAGTTATATGGAATCAAACCTTTCAGATATTTCCTGTTTTTTCATGGGGAAGATGGCACCATTATATGGAAGGAGATTGCAAGTTATCCCAGCTAGTTTAATTAAACTCATAACTTCTTCTAATGTTGGATGTGCTTAAGCATCCAGACTGAGTAGTCTAACAATTCATCATCAGTCTGGACACTTCCAGTAAAATAGAAAATAGTTTATTAAAACCATAATTATTTCTTGGCATTGGAACTGCTATTCTGAACATCATTATGAGAGTCACAGATTTCTGTATTTTAAAAACTTGTAATATTTGTTTAAAACAAAAAATGTTGTCAAAACAATTTCCCTTAAAAATGTTAGAGTTTTTTTCCTATGATATTGTGGCAATTGTGGTAAAAGGAGTTGTGGTTTTGAGTGTCTGCAGTGTAGCTCTAGTTCAGCACAAAGCAGGGCAGCAATTTGTTTCAAACAGATAGAGAAAACAAGAGGTATTCAAATAGAAAATAATGAAGCTGAGAACAGCTTACTAGCTTATACCTTTTTGTTTTCTTTAGCTGGGTATCTTTTTCTGAAATATTCTCTTTCTCTAGGTGTTCTTGTCACTATGTACAAAACAGCTTCAGCTGTGATCAAGCCTTTTCTTTAGCATCAGTTGTGGTCCTGTGCAGAGGGGTGCTAAACAAAGTTTTGAACAGAAACCAATGTGAAGATGCATAAAAATAAAATCAAGTTTCAGAGTCTGAGAATGTAGACGTGAAAGCTATAAATTGCAACTTCATTTGCTGAAGGGAAACACAGATTTCATGTTTAAGGTACCCAAAGGTTTTACATATGCTATTCTAAAATGAACAGAAGTGTTTCAGGTCTGCTACCCTTGAATGCCATTATCCTGAGGATGCCAATTCTGCAAACACCTCTACCTGCCACTGAGTACTGCAGGATTTAAACACACACTGGGAGCTAGCAGGCACCTGCTGTGAGCCTTAACAACCCTGAATTGCCTTTCTATCAGTAACGTGGTGATTATGCTACCCATACCAAAATTCCTTCTTGACCATATCTTAACAGATAAATGTGTATTTTGTGCTAACTGGGTGTGATAGCAAAAGTAGTTTTCCCTGTAAGACTTTTCTTCCTTCAGCGAAAATGGTGTATTCATCTAAAAGCAGTTCTAGAGAGAAATACCTTCTGTCATTTCCTCTTTGTGCTTTCAGAGATTGTGAGTAAATGTAGTTGTAAATGCTTTTATTTTGTGATTTTAATGAAAATGATGGCCTAGGTGTCTGTACTCCCTGTGCAGCAGTTAGGGTTTGCCTGCTGCTGCAGCAGTCCTGGGAAGGTGGGATTGCAATGGAATTTACCACATTGCTGCAGGAACACACTTTTCCTTCTGAGTTTATTTACCAAGTGCTGCAGAAGAGATTGAGAGAACCCCACTTATCCAGCAGAGACACAGGCAGCAGCTGTTAGATTTTCCACTGCTGTGTGGGTGTACGTGCACACAGGGGTCAGTTCCCAGTCTGTCAGGATGCGGGAATGAGGAGCACTGAGTCATCTGAAGAGACTTTCTCTGAGCTTCTTTAAAAACAGAAATGGAGGGGAGAAAAGTGGTTGCTTGGAATTACTTCTGGTAGGGGCCAGATTGCAATTACAGATGTGCTGAACGCAGTGTCAGCTCTCTTGACAAATGCACTATTTGTGCTGTTGTCCACAGTATCTATTTCAGGCAGCTTGAGCCATAAACTGTTCTGGCTGTAAGATTGAGAGCGGGAGCAGAGCCTGCAGATGCTGACAGAGCCTCGGGTTGGTGTTCCTCACGTACATTCGCACTGATTGCTGTAATGAGGGGACCAAGTGATTTTAAAATCAGGGCACCGTCAATTTGCAGTTTTTCTGCAAGCCCTATGCCCTTCTGTAGAAGCAGTAAGAATTGAAGCTTATAACTTCACCTTTGCCACCCATCTGCTCAGTCCTTATTTATGCTCTGAAAGAGTACGTAGTATTGATCTGAGAACATTATTCTAATTTCACTATTTTCTATCATGTTTTCTAGGCATCCAATTGTTTGATTAGATTTTTTTTTTTACCTTTGCTGTGCCTGGAGCAGAGAGTTTTATTGAGCTGTTCTGGATGATGTGAATTTAGAGTTGTGCAGCATGTAGAGATAGCAGTCTTGCAGACTATATCTCTTGAATTAGATTGATTAGAATCTCACTGATTCTTATCACCTGGCCTGGTGAATAAAAATTGTAACTGACAGCCTGAAACCTGGCTTCCAACAGCAACTGGTCTTAAGTGATATTCAGAAATATAGAAGAAAAGTAAGTTTATACTTAGTAAAAGCCAGTTGTAGAATTTTAACTAAACCTTGTCAACATCTTTTATTTGATGTCTTCACAGCTTATAAGTTTATAAGGTTGATTTATCCATAGCAAGAAAAAAGTCTGACTTTACGAAACTTTTAATGTGACATATTTTTTCCTGAAAACAGGTTTTAAGTCTAATATGCTTAGAGCAGGAATTCTTTCTGAACGGTCCCTTGACACTGAGAGGGCATTTCAGGCCTCCAGAAAACAATCCCCTAAGACCAATTCTCCTGGCTGTGAACTGGTTTCTCATGAGGATCTGTGCATCCAGACTTGGCACACTCCTGTGCCATGCAGTAGCACCTCCTCTGCTCCCCTGCTTTACCAACCTGGTTTGTGCAGGTTTCACAGCTGACAGAGGAGGATGAGGTTGTTGTTGGGTATCTGCCAATAATTCACCTGTTGTTAAAAGAGTTGTTGTTGAGCAATAAATAACAACTTAGAGCAAATGCAGCTGGAAAAAGGGAATGATTGGAGGGGAAATATCTGTCAGTGGTGAACAGGTCTTTCATTAAAATGTTAATATTTGAATGCACTCAGAACCTCTAGATGGACTGATGTTCCTTCAGATGTCATGGGAATGATGCGAAAAACAGAGGAGTGTTTTCTATCCTAAGACATGGACATGGATGAAATACTAATCTTTACCTGATCTGGCTTTCATAGGTGCAAAATGGGGAGCTCAGTGCTGAAACACACTGTGCCTTGGGTGGGGAAAGCCCAGATGCACGAGCCCAGGAAAGGAAGGCAGATTGAAGACATGACTGCCCATCACCAGGAATGGGGGGCTGGGGTTCTGGTTGTGTGCTTTTCCCCTCTGTATTGGGATCATAAATATTTAAAAGAACTCTACTGCCTCTGAAACTTTCACCAGGCCTTCTGTGTGTGAGACTCAACAGGGCTGAATAACATGGAGGAGGAGCAAGGCAAATGTTCTTATTTCCTTGTTAACTCCAGTCAAATGTGGAAATTAAACTCATACTTGACACAGAAGCAAAAAACAATTCTGATTTAAAAATGAGTACCCCTGAAGCTTAAAAGCACCGATACACTGTTTTTTCCCCACACCTTTTTTATAAAGGGCCATTTGCAAGTTTCATTGTTCTGTTATCATGTTTGTCATGGTTTACAGCCTGGATTGGGTTGAAATTTGTGATATGCTGGAACTGAATTTCCCCAAGTTCTTCCTTAAAGTGTCTTACCTAGTGAGATGTATCTTTACATAATGTATATTAACATGCAGATTGACTGAAATTCAGAACATTGTTATTTCAGACATTCGGATATTTAGGATGTAATTAGAAATAAGTGCTAAGGTTTAATGATGTCAGTGGCTTGTTAAATGGTCTGTATGGGTAGGGATGTAAAATAAAACATGAAGACTAAAAATTTTGGTTGAAAACCACCTGACAAACAGCAGTTAGCTATAAGCATTTTACTAATGCCTCATTTACCCACAAAGTCACTTTACCTGTATGGTGCTGAGATTTGAACTGATGATTAAAACAGTGTTGGTAACACACCAATGGTTTAACCACTGCTGGACTGGGCTTGACTCAAGGTCTTCTGCTGTCCTGCAGCACTGACAGTGCCTTGTTCCTGGCCCTTGCCTGCTCCTGGCCCTCTTTATGTGATTGAAAAACAGAGATTTTTCCCAGAAGCTCTGTTAGACTTGTCTTTACTCATTTATGACAAAGTATTCACCTGAATTGTGAGTACCTGCTACAGGTAAAATGCTTTCCTTCCTAGGACACCCTCTAAGTGATGGCACCTTTGTTAAGAAAGCATTGAAATATGATCGCAGGGCTTCAGAGATGCACAAAGAACATACCAAGCTTTGTGCAAAGTGGATGGTTGTGAGGACAAAGTCTCACTGCTGGAAGTATAAAATTTTTTAAAATGCTTCTTATTTCCCTGAAGAAGCCTGATATGAATCATCTCGTTGATATTCTAATGGACTTTTATGGTACAAATATTCTGATTAAATCAGAAAAAGCATAATGACTTCGTTATCAGATACATTTTTGTTCTATTTAAATTCATCCATCTATCAAAAATGCTCAGTGAAATACTAGAAGGGCACTCACTAGTTGCAAAACAGATTCATTTCAAATTCTAATGGACAGAAATTGTTCTAATCATCACATTATGATTCTTGGAGAACTAAAAAAGCAACCAAAACCCACTCAGAAGTCAAATGTTTTATTTTTTTTGGGCACTGAGAGCTACAAAATGTGGAGAAAAATCTTTTCCCTTGCCCTGATTTTAAGATAGTTGTCTACATGTCAATTGCCTGCAAGAGAAAACCCCTCCATCTTCTTTCTTGTAACAAAGTTGTTGTCTCCTTGCTCCAGCCTGTAGAACATTTTGTTCTAGTTAGAAAAATCAAGCTTCACAGAAATCATGTAATTCCATGTGAAACTAGAACAGACCTGGGACTGCAGCCTGTCTTGGAAAAATGCAGAATTTCAGAGCATTAGTGATGGTTTGTGATCTGAACCAAGGGGTTACCAGGGAGCCCTTGGGTTTTGGTCCCTAGAGATCTGATTGCTGCTGAAGCACTCTGTGAGTGGAAATTCCTGGGAGGTGTCTGTGAAGGAAAGGCCAGGAGAAGTGTCTGACTGTGGAGAAGCACCCCAGCCTCATAAGGGTTGAGGTTCTGGGCACTGGTCCTCTGCTAAGGCAATGCTCCTCTTGGGTTTCTAACGTGTGATGCACTCAGGAAATCCTCTTCAAGAGATTTGTCTTTGATCAGGTGAACCATATTGCTAAATTTTAATGGTGTTCAATAGTCTTCACCCTGCTTTCTACAGGGCACCCTGATATTATACACAATAGATGGGATTTTTGAAAACCTTCTCTCCTTCCTTCCCTGCTCTCTGCCTTTTCTTAGCCTCAGGCCACCTCAGTCTGTTTCCCCAACTTAAACTGCATTTTTTTTTTGCATTCCTGTGAAGTTAGTCTTGGGTCCCTCAGACCCATTCCTCCCTACAACCAATTTCTGCCAGGAATATTCTCACACATTTTCACATATTGCCTACAATATGTGGCTCAGTGGGTCCTCTCTGTTCTCCTAACCTGCCCAGGGCTGCTGGTGGCCCTGTCTTGTCCTGCAGACAGGGTGCAGAGTGCCCTCCTGGTGAGCCAGCTCCTCTCTTGGGACAATCCAAGCTTGCCATCATCAAGCTGAGCTGGGGTGAACGGGGAGATCTCCAGATCATGCCTGCAGGAAAAGCAGTGGAAAGGGAAGCAGGCAGGGAGTTTAATCAAATCAAACTCTTTGTGGTTCCCATCTCACATCTTGAATGTCTCAAAACATCACCAAACTTTATTCCCTCATGGCAATACTGCAGAGCTGCTGACAAAACCTGTTTGCATTTTTCAAACTGCTCTTTGAAATGCTGTGGAGAGCAGAAAACTGGTGTGTAGTTGGTATCATCCTTTCTGCTGCACTCTGATAACTCTGTTTGGCCATGATATGGCCACATGTCCAGCAGAACCAAGGAAAGTTCCCATTCCTACCTCATCCATAAATGCAGAGTTCGCCTGCGTAGTTGCAGGCTTTTACCCTTGCTACTCTTATCTTCCCTCCACTTCATTGCCTGTTGCACCCATTTGCAATTACACTGCATACAACTGATGTAATTACTTTGCAAAGCAGATCAGTATCCAGCACCTGCTCTACTTCTAATTTAAATAATTGCCTTAAAATTATTCATGAGGACAGTAATTTGCTAATGCTTCTCTTAGGGCCAATCCTTGCTTTGGCAGTACAGGTAACAGCACCTGTTTTTCTGTTCATTTTTTCCCTTAGGATGATGCTTTCAGTTGCTTATAACTCTGTCCATCTTCTAATCCTTAGACATTTTGCTTAGAAATCTGGTATTGTCAAATCAGAACAAAGTCTAAAGAAAAAAAATCCTGTATTGTTGATGCTGAAAATTTTCTTAGGAAAATTTTTAGGAGTGTTAGCAGACTTCTTGGTCATTTGCAGGGAACAGGGAGCTGAAAGGGTGAACCTTTTATATGAAGAGATCTAACCCCAGTCAGTGGCAGGGGTGGTGCTGAAGCAAATCCCAATTCAATCACAAACCTTCCCAGAATTTCAGTGAATTGATTTGTGCAGTGGGGTATCTGGCTCATCTTCTGCTGTCCCAGCTGTAGGATTTATCTGACAAGATCTGAGCATGAATACCTCACATAACAAAAGATCCACAAGGTTTGAATACGGATACATTTTCACTAAATTAGCAAGAAACATGTCTGTAACACTATTCTGCTCCCTTAACCAATGTTACTCTGCCTACCTGAAAGCACAAAAACAGCAAAAGTTCTCAGCTAAGCACAGAAAAATATTGAATAGCACTAAGGAAGGAAGAATACATTTTTTCAGGCTTTCATCATGTCCCCTTGGCATTGGTTCTGAAATATTAAATGTTCATGCTTTACAGACCTTGTGTTACTGAAAATTTAGAGTCAAGACAAGAATAAACCAGATTAGAGCTCCTCCTTAATTATAGACTATAATTCTAGCACTGATTCTCTTGAAGAATATACATTTATGATAATTAAAACCCAGAAAAATCTTCATAGTGAGAGTTTTCATCTTCATACAAGATACAATTTTGCAAGTTGCACCAATCATTTCTAGATATGCTTTTGGAAAAAATGGCTGTGTAAGGTAAAATTTCTCTTCTACTTGTAGCAATTTGGAATAAAAAAAAATGCTGCCACTTAAAATTTTTCAGTGCCCTTTTACTGAGCTTAGGCCATTTCAAATGACATTTCCCAGGTAGCATGGGAACAAATCATCAGCAGGGCAATCATGTTTAGCTGCTCATTAATGAAATCAGTGTTCTGAAGCATGGATTGGCAGAATGAACAAAGCTAAAGCAATTACTAAACTCTCTGCAGAAATGTGTAGAAAATTGAGGGTCTCATTTAAATTGTTAACATCTTACCAGTACTAGATTTGAACCCAAGAAACAATTAATTTGATCATCTGCTATACATACTAATTATAATGATGATGAAACGGTTGAGAAGGGACTTCTCATTTAGTGGGAAAAGGAGATAGGAAAATAATGTTATATGCAGTTGGCAGTGTATTGAATTGCTTTCCCTCTTGATCATCACTTTGCCCTCTTGGTGGGAGGGAGAGGAGCAAGGGGAGGACACACAGGAGATGCCACAGGACTGCATGTCTCTCACATGAGTATACAGTAATTTCACGATTATAAGCCACACTTGAATATAAGCCACACCTCCCAGTAGCCGGGTAGACCACGGGATTTGTCCATATATAAGCCGCACCTGAATATAAGCTGCACTTTTTTTTTTTTTTTAAAAAAGCAAGGATCCATGCGTAACAAAGTAACAAATTAGTAACAGAATTGCTGCCTGCTGGGTTTGGTGTCAGGTGCTCAAGTTGCAACAGTTTTCATAAACCAGCGAAGCCTTTAAAGGCAGCCCCAGGCACCCTCCCTGTCCGGCTCTCACTTCCGGGTTGGCATTTCACTGGGATTTATCCATAGATAAGCCGCATCTGAATATAAGCTGCGCTACTGGGGTAGGCTGGATTCTTCAATGAAAAAGGTGCAGCTTATAATCGTGAAATTACTGTACATGAGTGCATGTCACACACTGAGGCTGTGCCTCAATTATGTCACTGGTGGAGCAGCAGGGCCACAAGCCTTCCCCACATGGGGAAGTTTCCTGCTCACCAGCTTCCAGTCCAAAGTCCCTTCCAGGAGAGCAGGATTGGCATTACTAATGTCTCACACCACACCAGCCAAGTCATTAATTTTGTGATTAACAGCAGTTCTTACAAAAAGAGACTAAACTGTGCATTGCTTTAAACATATATCTTGTGCAGTGGCACTAAATTGGGTAGGAGCGAGTAAAACGGCCCCACTGAAGCTCATACCTTGCTAACAGGCCATTTAGATAGGCAGGCCATAACTTTTGAGCAGCCTGAAATAAATCTGTGGTATATATAGTTTCCAAAATGCCTACATTATCTATTGCTTAATCAGTAGTCGTGTAAGAAATCACTGTGGTTATCGGAGCATAGGAAACAGCTTTACTGCTTCCATTAAGAAGTACCATTATGCTATAGCAACGCATTATCTTCGTAAATCATTTGTTCTGGGAATATATTTGTCAGGTTTCAAACAGATTGTGTAATTATCACATAATTTTATTTCAAGGGTTCATAACAGGGAATTAGATATGACATTTGGTAATATAAACAGTGCACTTGACTCACATAGCAGTTAGCCATAAATGTTTAAAGAACTTGGCTCTACAGGATTTTTATAATGCTTTGACAACAGGTTCTCAGAATTCATATTGTGCACATAACATATACAAGGGCAGCTTGTGAGACATTGGATCAGTGAAGGCATGTGACAAATGTTGTGACGTGAACAAAAGTGCTCTGCAGTGTATCAGAGCTGCCAATATGTTGTCCACAAAGCTTCTGGTGGAAAAATTTAGATAGGAAAGAAGAAACCTAGGAAAGGTTAGAACACTAATAAAACTTCCTGTATTTGTTACAGAGAAACTCTTAAATGCGGAAAATTCAGAAATGTGACAGGTAATGGACTGGTAGCACAGTGTCAGTGTTAATGATGTCTATCAATGTGTTAATTTCTCTTTGTACCTGGAAAATGTTTTGAGAAATACATCACTGATAGAGCAAAAGAAACAGTGATTTGTCATGTCTAGCTGTATGACGTGCTGTGAAACTGAGCAGTGTCCAGAATCTCTTCTCCTGTGAGTATTAGGAGCTCCAGTATATTAAGGAGCTCTTATACGGCATATGGGGTCTTTAATTTCACTTATTTGCTGAAGTTTAGAAGGCTGATTTCATAATTACTCAATCTGCTCTGCTGCAAAGTGAATTTGAAATCCTGTGCCTCCTTGTGGGTGCCCAGAGAAGCCAAAATGAGTGAAGTCTTCTTATAACTACAAAGTAAATGCGGTCTTGTTTTCACATTGTAGCAATGCTGTGCGGCAGGCTGACAAAGGAAAAGTCCTGTCTGAAACAGTAAGGACCTTCCCCAGCTCCCAGACCAACTCTAAGGCTGGAAATCCACACTCATTACCAAGCACATCCTGCTTTCTGATTATTGCATTTCACTGCTAAGTCAGAATGTACAATCTTTCCAAAGTAAATTTCCTCATCCTATTCTCCCAGTAGTCCTTTAAATCTGTGATCCATAACCAGGGAGCTGCTATCTCTGAAATTGATATGTTTTTCTGAAATGTTACAATGAATTGGGTATTTTTTTAATAATCCTAAAATAGGAATGGATATCAAAACAGACATCTGTTGTTGGACTGAACCCACTGGAGTGACAGCAGGGTGCAAATAAAATTGACCATTATTAAGCCTTTTTCTAGATAAGTTTTGCTTGTAAATCCTGGCCTTCAGACTTCTGAACTGTTTGTTCCTGCATGGATTGTTCTATACCCCTCAGCACTCGCAATTTAAATACTATTGACGTACTGCAGTAATAGAGTTTTACGTAATACAGCTCTAACAGAGAAGGCTTTTCCTCCTTTACATTTAGAAATATGTTTTAATACCTTAAGTTATGATGAAAGTGTAGTGCCCTGAGTAGCTGAATATTCCAAATGCAGACATTTGAGGAGAAGGCACTTTGGCAGTGGTGTTCTGGACATGTTGCTCACTCTGTCCCTCCCTGTTCTTACCTGGTCCTAATGTGCAGGACAGGATTCCTGCTGCTGTACAGTGCATGTGGCAACTGGGAACTGCACACATCTCTCACTGCCTCTGACTTTAGGCATTATTTGGGCAGCTTTTGTTAATTCAGACATGCAGATCATAGCTGGCTGCTGCTGAGGCTTTTGCTAGTTCTTTGTTTACCCAAATCAACTTGTTTTTCCTTCTGTCACTGTCAATTTGTGCAAAATCCATTATTTCATGATTAACAAGAGGGCTTTATTTCCATCTAAAGGCTGTTGCACTGAACTTGGGAGCTTAGCAAATTGGGTTGATTACAGGAGGGACACATGGGTGATGTGCTTGACACCAACACACAGACTGATGATGATACTGATTTCTGATTACCTGAGCAAAGGCCTATTGAGAAACAGTGCGTCCTGAAAGCACTACAACTTGTATTTTTAATAGATGGTTCCAATCACCTCTCTGAAAAGATGGTTAGTATTTTATTTTTAAAAAGCAAGTAATAGACAACTTGATGGCACAAGCTTTAAGTGAAATTGCTGCAGGCTAGTGAGAAACAAGCTATGGCTATATAACTGGTGATTCTATTTTTTTCGAACTTATATTGCATTTAATTTTACATAAAATTGCATAGTAATTAGTAATCCTCTGTCTTCCAGCAATAACCAAGAGGCAAAAGTAACTCATGAAATCAAGTGTTTACAAGCAATAAATTAAGAAAAATCTTGACAGCCCTAATTAAAGGATACAACAAATTAAACTACTGTAATAAAAATGTGTAGTAACATGCAAACAAGATCACAAACAACGTCTGTCCTGGGAATGTAAAATGTGAAGAAATGCTAGTGGCTGGCCAGCCTGGTAGAAGTAAGCCTTTCCCAATCCCATGGCAAATCTATATCCAGAGCACTCCACATGTGTGGAAGATCAGACAGCTACAGAAGCAGAGCTGGATAATGCTGCAAACCTCCTGGCCAAGCCATGGGGGAGGAAAACTCAAGGCAAAAACAAAAGTGAAGACATCATGTCTGGTCACTCTGACTGCTCTGAGGAGATGTAACAGGGATATCACTGGTGCAAAAAAATGTAACAGGGACATGATAACTAAAAAGATTGTGTTGCTACGGGAACAGGGGCAAAGGGGTGTGAGTGGAAAATTCTGTACGGAACTTCAAGAGCTATAAACACCAGTGAGTAACGTAATAAACAGATTTGCTTGCATAGCATGGTCCGTGTGTCTCGATTCCTGCACATGTGAACTGTAGTGTGGATTCAGGGTAAAATATTACTGTCCTGAACCATTCCTTTGTTATCTAACTGGGGGGAAGCACTTGGGTTACACAACCCATCATAGCTCCGGTGGATCCAGCTTAATGCTGTCCCTGTTTGTAGTCTCTTGTGCCAGCTCTTGTTTCAGACTGCCCTTGCTACCCCAAATGGCAGAACTGTGCCCATCCCACCCCTTGGGTGACACCAGCTCAGTCAGGTCTGATGGTCCCTGGCTGGAGATGCTTGAATGTGGAAGGGGCTTTTCCCCAGCTACTTGCTGTCCTTCTAAAGGCTTCTAAGTTAAAGACCTTAGCCCACACTGACTCACATTCTGACAAACGCGGCTCTCTGTCTGGAGAGCGCCCAGCCCAAGGGACCCAGCCATGCTGGGAAGGTCCAGTGCACAGTGTGAGTCACTTTGCTGGTGAGGATGAGTGAAGGTAACCAGTTTTCATGTCAGCCTCCGCTATGCTGGGTCACTAGAAGGGATTGTATCTCTTCTGTCTGAGATGTGTGGAGCTGCCACACTCCACACCGTGCAGTGCTTTGTATCCTGCTTTACTTCCATGCATTTAGCAAACCACAAGTAGGATTCTGTAGTGTATAGGAGGCAAAGGACAGAAAGTGCAGCCTAGGAAGAGGGGTAAAAATGTCTGAGTGCTCAGGCACACTCTGATTATTCACTGTGGTGGGGCTGTGTGTCTTGGGCCACTGCTGCCCACTGAGAGCAGAGCTTGAGAAGCTGCTCACTTCTGACATGGCCCTTCCAGCAGCTGCATTCCCAGCACATCCCAGGGTTACAGTTTGTTAGAGAGTGGCCTGTGACGAGCCTCTGTGGAGCTTGTGTCAGGGCTGCTCTGAGCAACCCAGCACTTTTATGTGTTATTCAGAGACTACCTGAGAATGGCAAAGAGCTTGGCTTTTCCAAGCATGCACAGTGCATAAATAATGCATGTCCCTGCACAGCAGAGCTGGGGAAAAGGTTTGCAGGACTTCAGGACCTGAAGGATGTTGGTATGAAAGACACAAACCTACACATTTAATTGTAGTGTTTTGCTTTATTTTTTACTGATTTTGATATATGTGGAGAGCAGAGAACTTTAACAACTACATAATTTTGGCCTTGCTGGACAAGATCAATATTTTATGCATTTATCTGGATTACTTTTTAAAAGATCCAATGCCACACATGCCTTGGAAAAATCTCTGCAATCCATTAAAGAACAGACGTTTATTAATTCTTCTTCAATCCTACCCTAAATCAAATAGCTCTCTACAAACATATGCATCAAAATAGTTCCCAAAATTGCTGTTCAGTTTCCCTCCACTCTAGTCTGTTTTAGGGCAGTAGTGTAAATCTACATTTGGCCTTAAAGTGCCAAGTGGCCAAGAGTGCCTTGAAGGTTTATTATTCTCTGGTTCATAAGGGAGTGAGTAAATATAAATTTCAAATGTCAAGGACTCTAAAGGAGAATTTTTGGCTTCTTTTGCACTGAAAATATTCAGTTTATGAGCTTGACTGCAACCCCAGCAGTTGTGCTGCCAGGAAATAGAGAGGTGTGAGGGTAAGCTAGGGCTTGATAAAACCAGAATCTTGAGTAATTTGGGAACCTGCTGGAAACACTCATACTGCTTATCATGTGGGTTACCATGTTCTCCAAGGGCAGTCCTAAAGGATTTAATATAGATGGTTTTAAGTTGCTAAAGGCCCATGTGCTTATTTCACTTGGTCTTGCTTTGTAAGAAGAGATGCCAGGCCTTCAGGTGACCTCAGCTGGGAGCAAGTTGCCTTGGCCATGGTAGCTACTTGGTTTTCCAGAAGCAACTGAGACTGTATCAGAAGCTCAGGAGGCATGTTTTTAACTTGTCCTTTAGAAATTGGCAGGGCCTGATTTCTCTTATTACCAGGATAAGGTCATCTAGCAGCCTGTCTCTGCCATGGAAAAGCTATTAAGTGGATTAGCAAGGGTAAGAAAAGCGCTGGATCTCACTACAACCTCTACAATACTCTTAATTAAAACCAGAGTACACTCAGCCTAATTTTAACTCGTATTTACTTTGGTTCTTTCATTTAGAGGGATAATGAGAGAGATGTGCAGGAATATTTAGTTTGCAGAGAAGACTGAGTTGTGTTATCACAGCAGTGTCAGCATTGGACAATGGCAAGGGAATAAGAACAACACTGTCTGAGTGGCAGAGGATTCTCTGAAAGAACAAGGAGATTTGTCTCTGATTGGGGGTGAATACTTGAGCCTAGATTTTTTACGTTATCAAAAATATTTTCAGCAAGTGCTGGAATAAAGAAAACTTGATGCTGGCTTTGCATATTTGCAGCCTTGCAAGAAGGCTGCTGAGCCTCAGGCAGCTGCTGGGCACTCCCAGCTCTCCTGGTGGGTACAAAGGCCACTTAGCACTGGACTGGCAAGTTGGCCTGGGATATTTTTCCTCTTACAGTATGTGCTACAAGCAGGAAACCAGAGCGGGATGTGAAAGTTCCTGCTCTACCCATGTAGAAGGCAATGGGATGGGTAGAGAGCAAGCTTTGGTGCCCCTACTTCCTTGACTACACTCTATCAACAGCAGAGGCATAAAATTCCACCTTTCCTCTTGACCTGCCTCTTACAGTGACTGAAGTTATTGCAGGTAAGCACCCTGAAAGCTCTGTCAACAATCACACAGGAATTTAAATGAGAAAATGGAACGCAAAAATGGCACAAAATAATTTTTTTCCAGAAAAGAATTCTCCCTGGTAAATCTCAGAGCTAATGTTAAAGAACAAGTTTTTGTCAGATTGCACAGGGTTATGCACTCATAGAAGATATTTTGTACATAATTACCAAGTACCATTACCACATTTCTCTTGTTTGTGTTTTGAGACATATTTTGGACCTCTGGCTTGCTTGGGTGTTGCGGATATGGACTTTCTTTTAAAAGGGATATTTTTGGTAAATTTTACTCTTCTTTGACTGTGGTTCTTGTCATGGAGGAGGTTCCTCAGAGTGAGAAATTGGAGGAAAATGTTCCCCCATTTCTTGCTGTGCCTTTACTCTAGCATGTGGAACTGTCACAGACCGAGGTGGGTTTTACAGAAGCACTTTGTAACACAGTAAAAACAGCTGCAATGTTTGGTCTGGATACCTCCCACAGGACTTCAGGCATCGCAGGTGAACGCTGAAAATCTGAAAAGTCTCTGCAGAGCAGAGGTAGGAGAGATTGGAGTGACTGCACTGACATTGTTGGGGTCTTAACTAGCACTCTAAATTACATGAGCCTCTCCCACAATGTCAAGAAGTCTTCTCAATTACTGCAAAGGCAGTAATTGATATCAAAGCTATCTGCACCATTTTGTTAGTTTGGAAGGCAGCAGTGCTTTGCCACTGTCTCTGGGAAACTAAATGAGTTTATTGCAATTGCTAATTCTGAACACTGGTGGATTTTCTTCAACAATTTAGAGAGAAAAGCATGTTACAAACTTCCAGGATTTTTCTTTGAACTGCTAACTCTTTTTCATTCAAGAAAATGAATGATGTATGACTTGGTCATTCCAATTTTTGCTCTGCATTTCAAGTTAGTTGGAGACATTTTACCTTGAAATTAGACTGCGGGATTTGCTTTCCCTGTAATGACATTATTTGATGATTTTCCATGTGTTACAAGTGGAGCAACAAGCATATGCTTCATGATATACTAAGCGTATTTCAGTTCTTGTGTAACTGGTCAAAGTAGGAAAAAAAGTAGGTGTTGTAATTTACTGTTGGAGCAGTCAGTTCTAGACTTGTCAAGAAGCTGTTCTCAATTTTAAAATTAGAGCTTCAGTTCACCTGGTATGCACACCCAATGTCACGGGTCTCTGTCATGTTTAAAATACAGACATCATGTGTGTATAGCAGCTCCACACAGTGTCTCAGTGCTTTTTCCTTCAGTGAAGATGGTGATGAGGAGAGGCCCAGTGCAACTGGAAGGAACGTCTTTGCTTTGTGGGACCTGACACTGCTTTTAAAGGATAATTTTTGCAGGTGCAATCTTGAGCCATATACCTAGAGAATGCAATGTGAGCTGTCTGCAGGGTTTTCTTTCTGTTACATAGTAATATGTATTTAGAAGCACTTGCTTTAGTGAAGGTAGAAGAATATTGTGTAAATATGTTTATAAAAATAAATTATATAGATAAAAATACCCAGAATATTGCTTATAATCACATTTACAAAAAAAATAAAAAACTTTTAAATGTATTTGTTTTGAAGTAGATAGGAGTAAACAGACTAAAAGCTTTTATTAACTCAGTCTATACAATATGTTGGTAATCCAAAAATTGAACAGATTGCTTAGGGATGTATAATACAATAGAATAGTGTTCAAAATACATCTTGAATAGAAACAGGAGCAAAGATATAAAATTGTGGATGAAGATGAAACTTTAAATGACAGCAGCTTTTTACAAGAAATAGCTTATGCTGAATTTCTACTCTTCTAATGGAATCTCTGGATATTGATATTCTCACATTGGAGCCTGTGTTTTAGCACTGCCTGCACTGTAGAGCAGTATTTGCTGTTCCTGGAAAACATGACTTTCCACAAACACTGGGAGGGGAAAAAACATAATTATGAGATTCAGATGAATTATGCCATACACTTTACAGAAATAATTATCACATTTGGTAATGAATCGGGTTTGTGAATGGTTGCATACATTTAGAATTTATTTCCTAAAATCATTCATAGTTTATTGGCAACACAGAATTGGACAGTAGTTGCAGATTTGAAAGTTGTATGTTTGATGCTGGCAAAGTGGCACCAACAGTGCATGTTTGCAACTGAAGAAAGACCATTACATTATTTATCCAGTCAAATGTTTAATCTGATTAGTGCTAATCAAGCCAGCAAGGGGGAATTAGTAAGATGTACTTAAAAGGTTATAAAGTTTCATTCAGAATGAAACGCATCCAGAAAGTGCATTAAAAGAAATACCGAGATTTAATTTGGGAAAAAGCTTGCAGCAAATAATTAATTTCTTATACACTTAATTTTCTCTTTCTACAGTAAAATCTCACAGAACATTCTGGTCCTTGTCTCAGTCCTTGTCTCTGTCAGTACACTAAATTAAACTGTATTTTGCATCACTGGGGCATTTCTTCTGGAAAAGGAGTTCTTTTATCTCTTGGGTTGTTGCTCTCTGTATCCAGGGATTTTGCAGCTTTGCAAAAGTTCTTGGAGCTCCTCCTGCACTCCTGTGCAGATTGACCCCCCAGCTGCATTGCTGAACGACTCAATCTCTGAAAACAGTGGGTTTTTCTAAATGTTTCTTAAATTACCTGGCAAAACACAAAGATGAATAAGAGGTGAGTGAGGCATATACCCTTTATTCCTGCAGTGAAAGCTTCTGGTTATAGATTTAAGAAAATGAGGAGCTGTGTTTTGCTTCTCAGTCCCTGTTACTACTGTGTAAATGACTCCATCCAATTAAAGTGTAATGTGTTGACTTTATTATGTGATGGCAGATTGTGCTTATGCTCTAACAACCACTGTAGCTCACCAGAAAATAGGTATGCTCAAAGCATGATAATGCTTTGCTCAACCCAACAGTGCAAGTAAAATTGCTTTCTCACTGGGCACATTATGGGTAATGCCTTAAAAGCCTCTACGCCTTGGTTGTCTGTGCTCACATTGCCTTGCTAGGAGCTCTGCCATTGACTTTACAGGCAGCAGGCAGAGGTCAACAGCAAGCACTTCTCCAAAGGGACATCTATGTGACACCAAGGGGCACTTTGAGCCTTGGATGGGGCTTCAGAAGGAGCTGACTCCGTTCCCTGCTCTGGGAGAGATTTGCCTCCTGCACCTCACTCAGGATTACAGTAATTTCATGAATATAAGCCGCACCTTTTTCATTGAAGAATCCAGCCTACCCCAGTAGTGCGGCTTATATTCAGGTGTGGTTTATCTATGGACAAATCCCAGTGAAATGCCAACCTGGAAGTGAGAGCCGGCCGGGGAGGGCGCCTGGGGCTGCCTTTAAAGGCTTCACTGGTCTATGAAAACTGTTTGCAACTTGAGCACCTCACGCCAAACCCTGTGCTGGCGCGATTCTGTTACTAATTTGTTACTTTGTTACACATGTATCCTCGCTTTAAAAAAAAAAAGTGCGGCTTATAATCAGGTGCGGCTTATAATTGCGAAATTACTGTAAGTTCTGTGTCAAGTGGGGTCAAAGTTTTTTTTTCTCTCGTTTGTTTGTCTGTACTTAGGTCGTGCTCTGAAGTGGTGTTACTGTGTCTATGTGAGCTGTTGGATCTTTTTTCCCAGGTGTGACAGAGGCTTGGTTGTAACATACAATGCTCTTAAGCCCAAGTAATCAAAGAATCCATCTTCAGAAATCTCAAAAGTTCTCCAGACATTAGCCTATGTCCCTAAGTTACACGTTGAAATTTAAAAAGTCATGAAAGCTATTCACAAATATATGCTCAATTACTGTGTGAGTGTTCCACTTCCTGAATTTGACAACATGCACTGTACTTCATCAGATAATGAAATTGCATCTACAATTTATAAAAGTGAATACTTGAAAGAAACTAATTTCTGCAGTTGTTTAAATACAAATTAATTTTTTGATCAGATAATTGGCTTCAAAAAGTACCTCTTGGAGATAGCATGTGAGTCCAAGTGGATACCCACTCATCCAAATCTCTGCAGCACTCAGTATAATCAGACCAGAAACTTCCATATTTTTCAAGATTTTACCCTGCCACCTGAATGCCATTGCAAATATTTCCCAAATTCATTGGATATCTACATGGAGCAAGAAGAAAATATCTTCAAAAGAAGTTTCAAAGCCAGATTTTTCCCTTTCTCTTGGTAATCAATACACAAGCTTGTTCTCAAATCAGAACTAAAACCCCAGCAGAAGTTCAAAAGGAATAGTCATGGTGTGCAGAAGAAGGGCTCGGCCCTGTGAGAGGCACAGAAGCTTTGATGGGGACTGTAGGAGCACTCTGCTGCAAAATATTACATTTTCTCATGTTTGTTTTAAACCGATCAAGTTTCCTCACAAACAGACCATCCCCCTATCAGGGTGTAGGCATTTTAACTCTGTCAGCAAGTGCTGCAGCAGAATCCAAGTGTTTGGAAAACTGAGGGATGTGAAACCATCCCATTAAGCTGCAGGGAAGGAGCATGGGTTGTCACTTAGCCTGCCCCGGCACCGTCCCCAGAGCTGGTGTCTCTGCTGTGGGAAGGTCTGGCTTGAGGGAATGATTTTATTGACTATATGGGAATACTCCAGCAGCTGATAAGTGCTGGTTTAGCTCTAGGCCTGAACTCCTGTTTGCTGAGAGGCAGTGCCAGGAATCAGCTGGGAATGGGAGCAGGGGGATGCAGGTGCCACTCGGGTCTGTGCCACCACCCAGCCCCACACAGGACAGATCTCTGCACCTCTGCATGGCTGCTCTGCAGAAAACCTTCTAGAAATCTGGGCCACTTCCTCTAAAGGGACTGACAAAGACAAATGTGGAGCTTCTGTTTGATTCTTAGGCTTAGTGCAGTCTGATTTATGTGTATTGTCTTATGTAGGGAAGGAAGCTTTTAAGAAACTTTCAAGAAATCTTTGTTGTATCATTGGTATTCACTAAGCTGGAAAAATTTGGGAATCTAGTTTTTAATGTAGATTCATGACACTAAAGTTGTTTTTTAAAATTTTTATTCAAGTGTTGTGTTTGAAAAAGAACTATGAGATATAAATTATCATTACTCCAATTCAAAAACAAAGTCCAAAATTAATTTATTATGTTCTGCTCCTAGGTGGTTTAGTTAAGTAAACTTTCATTATTTCAACTACTGTAATATTTGAATTGGACTTGTAAGACATTATGTATTCATGACTTTGTTTTAAATATATGACCAGAAACTTATTAATATTTCTAAGTTCAAATGTACTTAATCACTTCTGCTGCATTATGAATCACCCTGTTCTTTCCTGTAAGTTTCCATGGCAGAGAAGGATGCTCAGGGACTACTAATGGTACTAAGAGATGCAAAAAATCAGAGTACAGAGCATTTCTTCAAATTTTGCACAGATTCAAATGAAATATTTTCTATTCCTTCCAGGTCATTAGTTTAAAAGGTCCTTAAGTTAGGATAACAGTGTTAGTCAAGAGAAAGCTGTATTAAGCAATTTGAAAATTGAATTTTTTATCAGTTTTATGAAGATTGCTTCAAGGGTGTGGAATTTTTAATAACTTTCTTTTATGTTGAACTGCCTGCTGCAGCCATCATGGGGAAATAGAAGGAGCTGAAGATGAAATGAATGCTAACGTGACTGCTTCCTGGCTTTACCTTAGCAATTTTATAACTGGCAAGAAACACAAAATCCCTTTTCTGCCATAAATCAGCATCTTTGAAAAAAGCCCTGGGACAGTATGATAGGTTACAGTTATTCTGCACTGTACTAATGGAAAACAGAACACTAAGTTAATTGAAAGAGCAATCACGCTGTATTTCTGAAAAGGCAAGATAAAATCTTTTTTCATAATGAAAGGGGAAATAAGGAATATTTCTGGCATTGGACACAGTCAAGCTTTTGTCTGGGCTTCTGCTGACATTAATCTTTGTTCATAGGCTGCTAAGGTGGAAATGTCTATCAGAACTCTCCCCAAGTCCTGTGTTTCCCATCGAGGGAGGTTTTTGAATTCAAAGGGGGCTTTGCTGGGAGGGAGCATGGGGGAGGCAGCAAAGGAAAGCAGTGGTTTTGCTCATCAGCCCAGCTCAGTTTCAGGAATCACTGATTCAGGCTGTTTCAGGAATCACTGGTCCAGGCTCAGTTTCAGGAATCACTGTTCCAGGCTCAGTTTCAGGAGGATTTCACCAGCTATTGTTTCTCCTGTTACAAAAAAAAAATGGTTTCCTGTTTCTCCAAAAGCACTTTGTTGGGTTTCAGTTATTGTGTATTTTCTGTTTTACTTTTCCACCTGCTTTTCCTTTCTGGGCATGTTGGTTTTCTTCATGTGACCTAGGTTTATGCAAAGTCTTGGAAACCAACCTCTCAAGGACCTACTGTTCCACTCTGTGCTGCTTCAGAGGGTTAGTTTGGGAACTGGAACTGCAGAATTTGCAGGAATAAAACAGCATGATATTTAATAATTTATTTAATCAGCAGATCTATTCTGGTGCGTTCTGAAGTCTCCCTTCTTTAAACCCATGATACTAAGAGTTTTGAAAACCAGAGTGGGGCAGGATTGATGTACAATCTAGAAAGTAGTGATGCTGGTTTTCTTGGATTCAGAACAGAACATCTCTTCCTTTCATGGTGGACCCTCACTAATTCTTCATTCTTGACAGAGCATCAGATTCACCCTGAGAACATTAAACACACCTCAGACCAATGCTATTTCTCTGCTAGCTTTCTATAGGAAGCACTTCTGTGTTATATACAGGCATATGAGACCTGGCATATCTGATGTGTGTTCAGAGTTTGAAGGATCTGCTTAATTAAATGGGTGGTATGAATATTGAGGGAAAAAACAGACAGAAATAAAAGTGTGTCTTTAAAAAAAAAAGAAAAAAAATGCAATATGAGTGTTTCTTGCTCAATGCTCATGCTTAGTATATCAGCCAGGAAAAAAAAAAGTGGAAAATTTTGGACTAACAGAATAAAGAGGCAATATTAATAAACCATTGGAAGTTGTAGACAGGGTTTTTATCCTCTCCTTGGAGAGGTCTTGCTACTTTTCTAGCTTAAGAGGAATTTAAAACATGGATTTATAGTTCCTTCCTATCCCAAACTAGCTTACATTTTTAAGCTTTTTGACATAAAATCAAAGGATTTTAGGACTATTGAAAATAACTTTGTAGCCTACTTTGCAGTTTAGACTTTGATACCTTTTGGTAAGGCCACTGGATTTTTCTTTTTCTTCTTGGACTTCTTAGTCGTAGAAACAGAAAGCACTGAGAATGTGAAATAGTCTGGAAATGTTTGCTCTTCCATCAAGAAACACAACATGTCCTTTCAAAGCTTAATTGAGCAGCACAGAGCTAATTAGCTGTCCGAAGACAGGGCATTTAATGCACAATCCAGCATAAATTTGTTCTACAGACTGAGCGTATCTCATACATAAATGCCTTTGCCCTGTGGCTTTCCAAACAGCTGCAATATAAAAAAAAAAGACTGATAACTCTGTCATGTAAATGTTGCTTGCTTCCTTCACTTGTGCATAAAATATTGAACTGCATGCGAATTGTAACTGGAAAGTCTTCATGGTCACAATGAAAAAATAATTTGTATTTTTATTCCCTTCCAGCTGGGAATAATGTTATTACTCTGGGAAACGAAAGCCATCATTTGAGGTTTGTGCTAGATTATCATTTACAACCTGTTAACCTAATGTGTAATTTAGATGGTATATTGAATAAATAGTTTCAAAGCTTTTTGTGGGTAGTAAATAATTACCTTATCACTTTCTCCTTATTGTAAAATTCCTAAGTATATTTGTTAAGCTATTAAAACACAGAGGAATTGATGCAGTTCATATGAAGGAAGTTTTATGTTGTTAATCTTTGAAGCATATAGCATCATTTTCAGAGACTATTTAACAAATTCTCTCTCTTCTCCATCTCCAGAAAGAAAATCATGATTTTCTTAGTATTTGCAATGAAGGAGTTCATGAAGGATGACTTTTCATGCCCAAATGCTAAAGCCTGTAATGTTACCCTTGGTGTCTTGCTGAATTCATTGTTCTACAAATGTTTGCAATCCATTTCCCATCCTCTTAATACCAATTGGTTCTTGGTACATTGCACTATATCTTGAAAGACCCCTTCGGAAAGAAGTTTTGATCTTTTTCGCAGAGACCAAATGGACCTCATCCTTAAAATATGTTTGCAGTAAGGATTTTTACCCTAAAAAATTTTCTTTGGCCATAGACACCAAAGAATTTGGAGGTGCTCATATGTGACCCTGTGCTTTCTCCAGGCTCTGATGAAATCTCAGGAATAACCAGCATAATCTCCAGCATAACTTCCCTTTTAGGATGAGTCCTAAAGGGCAAAGAGACAAAGCTGATGTGTACTTGGGCTGCCAGAGACTGGGGATAGGGAAGGAGAACGTGAAAGAGGGAAGGAATGAGAGAAAAAAATTATTTCAGAATGGCTGGAAGAGACAATTGCCAATAAGAGGATTTTTGCCAATGAAGTGAGATGTGACTTCCCAAAATTTCACACTAATCTGTATCAAGTGATTAGGGATAGGAAATAAAGATTTCTCTCTCCTATTAAAATTTTGTCATGCAACCCTTTCTCACAGATGGCTTGTTTTAATGCTCTGTTCTGGCTGGTGCCTAGAAATGAGTGGATATTAACCCACTCCCCGTGAGCTTGCTGCTCTGCGGTTGAATGTCCAGTGTATCCTCTCTGACAACCCCTCTGGCCCTGTGTGTTTATTCTCTACTCTGTGGAACCCCTTCACAGCATCTTCCTTAGCCTTGAGTTGGTCAGGTGTGTGGAAATAAAAAGTAAGAAAATCACATCATTATTTGCTCATATAAATTGGTTTCCCAGCGTAGACTAATAGAGTGCCAGTGATTTATAAAGGTTATATATCAAGGAAAGAGATAATGGAAAGTTATTTTCCATTTTCAAACTTAAATTTAAAAAAAAAAAGTCAACCCTATGAATTTTATTGCTAGGTCATAATTTATCTTCCTTGTAGTTAATGTATCTATATTTAAAGAAGCCAGTATTGAATTTCAGGGTTTGTAGGAAGTTGTGGGTACTGTCCTTCCAACCTCAGCTTGCAGCTGCACACCTGGATGAGGTTTTTGGGGCAAGCAGCATTCAAGTGGTGAGCGCTCTTCAGCATGGTCTCATTTTGCACTCTACTTCCTCCTTCCTCTTATGAACCCAAGGGGAAGGAGCTTCTCATGGGGTTGTGCTTCCCTCTCTGCCCTTTTTCAACTGTTGAAGAGTTTTCCCCTCTCCTGAAGGACAGCAGTGTTGATCCAGTCACCAGATGGACATTGTGCAAATGGGAAAGATAATTGTTAACCAGAAGAAAGATGGAAGATGACTGATCATCTTCTCAGGACAACAGGAGGAAGACAAGAAGTCTATCCACACATCAGTTTTTCTAGGAACACAATCTCCTGTTCATTCACTGATATTGCTGATTTATTGAGCTGCTGATCACACTGTCCTGCTGCAGCCTTTGACTATAAGGCACAGTGTGAGCACCTGGGAAAGGGCTCTGCAGCTGAGGTATAAAAAGTGCCCTCCACAGATATACACAGATATACACGCTGTGCTCTGTGAACAGAGAATGAGAGTGAGGAGAGAATGGGAGATATTTATAGACTCACTGTACATTGCAAACAAATATGGCAAAAAAAATATGGTGCTTGTAATTTTGAACATGTTAAAGTTTGAAAATGGTTAAATAATGCACAAAAGTACTTTAGCTGAGAGAAGCTGAGGGGTGTTCTGCGCCAGGGGAGAGCATTGAGAGGGACAACCCAACTGGAGCAAAGGGAGAAACAGTGACTGGCTAACACATTTCGTTCTTGATCCGCCCATTCCTAGAGGCTCTGGGCAGGTTTTCTTGATTAAGCATGTGGTCACTCCATCTAAATGCAAGCTGTGTCTTGCAGAGAGGTTCACACCCAATAGTGCTTGCCCACTGTGTTTGAAAACCTGGATTTTCACACTTGTTGATTTTTTTCCAGCACACTAAGACAGTAACTTTTCATCTGGATTGCAATTTAAAAAATATGGTGCATATGTGGCTGCAGCTACAAGACCTCCAGTCTTTCTGAAGTAGCACTCTCCATGTTGGTCGTTAAAAGCTGAAATTTAGTTCTAGAAAATCTAGGAAAAAACCACCAACTTTAGACTGATGGTCTGAGCTAAGCAGGACAGGACTGAAACTGGATTTCTTTGGAGATCCTCAGGTGAACAGCTTATAGGTACTTTGAAGGTGAACTGTTTATGACATTCTGCCTTGATTGTTATTGTTTTGAAATTATTAGTTTCTGAACAAGTTTTTGTCTTTGAAATACTTGGAGAACAAGTTAGGTTTATTACTACTTATGACTATTTAGATTTCAGAAAAGTTTGGATTATTTGTTTTATTACAACTGAGTTAGTTCTTTTTGGTTGCCAGACTGTGTTATCTACAAAAATAACTTCACTGCACATCCTCACTTGCAGCAATCGTTCATTTTTGCACCAACTTTAATATCATTGTTTATTCTTATCTATTACGTTCAACGAGAGATTTAGGAAAGGTTTATTTTTTTTATTAAATGGCAACAGTTATTGCTGATGGATGATAATTTATAACTCTGCTACCAGTAAGAAAGAAATAAGCCTTTTGTTTTTATTACGCTCTTGGTATAAAAGAAATGGCTGATTGCTGGTATAAAAGAAATAAAACAACTCATACATCCAGGAAAGCTTATTGCATTATCAGGCAATACACCTGCCTAACTGATGAATAGGACTCAGTCTTGCCGTTAATAAAACCTGAAGTTATTTCAGGCTGAAATATTGTAGAATAAAACAACGCAAATATTGTTCATGACAATTTCACTGTCATAAAGAAATTGGAAGTCTTAGCTCTGAATTGAAGAAAATCAGCATTCTGCTCTAAGTCCAGACTTTTGGCTTTTCAGATTAATTTTTTGGTATTGTTTTCTAAAAGTCAAGATGGCCATTTTATCTTTAAATTATGTTCAATTTGAAGAAAAAATGACTCTGTACAAATGTAAGCATTATAAAAAATATAATCATTTGGATAACAGACTCCAGTCTTCCTAATGATAGCTAATTAGCAATTAGAAAAATTTTGCTCAGCAGTATTTTACAGTCCACCACTAGACTACTACCCTGTGAAAATAATAAACATCCCAGCAGAAGCAAATTGCACCATTTCCCTTCCCAATTTTTCCCTTTTCCTACCAGCAGCAGCATTGTGAAATAGGCTACACAAGCTCCAGAGATGAGAAGAAAGGATGGGAGAGCAGAATGAAGAGAATTCATAAAGAAGACAACGACACAAAGCAAGCAACTCCCCCTCCCTCAAGCTCCAAATCCCCATCTCTAGGACAGAAATGCTGGAGCTCCTTGTGACACCCATTGACTTCACTGGCCTTTTGGACTGACAGCTTCACCTTGGCTAGGACCTGAGTTTTGCAGCTGGTCAGGGCTCCAGGACAAGCTCTGCACACCCCTCTTGTCTTCCTCCTTCTGACTTCCTTATCTTGCTCTTCGGGAGCTGTAGCTGGCACAGGGCACATGAGGTGTTGTTTGGAATGACCCAACTGTCTCATTAAAATTTTGAGGGAGGACCAGGCATAGTGCTGGTCATAGAGTGAGTGGGAAACAAACCCTTTATTATGCTACTCTGAATGTATTCCATAAATGGCAATTCTCAGCTCATGGGTTCCATTATTATTTGAATGAAATTTGATGAAGAGGCATTACAGCTTTTGGATAGAAGACATTTGTAAAGCTTTTTTGTCCTTCTGTCCCCAGGATAAGATTATTTGGGTAATGTTTGAAAGGAGAGTTGGACTTGGGGCCTTACAAGTTCAATGAAAGTGTCTCTTACATTTTTGCCTCAGTTACATACACCTTCAAAATAAATTTTAAGTATTTTTTTTTACTTCCCTGACAATTATTCTTGTCACCTTCTACATATACAAACCCTTGGAAGTACAAATTAACTGTTCCTTCTTTACCTCCACCTTGTTTCATTAAATTTTGTGCTAGCTTTCCATGGTTCCCATTGGACTGTACATTCTGATTCCTGTCCCTTTTGAGTAAGAGAAGATACATTTACAGTAATTTCACACCCATAAGCTGCAGCTGGTTATAAGCCGCCCTTCCGGGTAGCCGGGAAGACCATGGAATTTGTCCATAAATAAGCCGCACTGGGTGATAAGACACACTTTTTATTTTTTTTAAAGCAAAGATCCATGTGCAACAAAGTAACAAGTTAGTAACAGAGGTTTGGTGTCAGGTGCTCAATTTGCAAACAGTTTTCACAGACTGGCAAAGCCTTTAAATGCAGCCCCAGGCACCCTCCCTGTGCCGTGGGCCCCGGCACTCCCGCCCCCGGCGCTGGCTGCCCCAGCTCCCTGCACTGCTTGGCGTCGGTGGCTCCCCGCACGGCTCAAAAGCAGTGGCTCGCCAGCAAAGCTGGCGGTGGCTCAGCGGGCTGGCTGCACGAACGCGGCGAAGGCGGGCTGCCCGCGCAAAGCCAGCGGTGGCTCACAGCCTGCCCCTCCAGTGGCAGCTCCCTGCCAGGCCGGCTGGCACTTCTGGGTTGGCATTTGACTGGAATGTGTCCATAAATAAGCCGCACCTGGTGATTAGCTGTACTACCGGGATCGGCTTGATTCTTTGGTGAAATAGGTGCGGCTTATCAATGTGAATTTACTGTACTTTGCTTTTTGGAGTTTAATGTACTTCAGGTCTTCAAGGTCAGAGAAAGTCTGCTCAGCGAAAGAGCTTCTAGATGAATTCTGAAGCTTCTAAAAGCAAACTAAAGAAATTATGGGGAAGTACCTGTCAGATTCAAAAGTATTTGGCTCCATACAGTATGTTGCAGCCTTCTTAAATGCTAAAACAAATTGTTGGTTATCAGAAAAAGCAAACTAGGTCTCAAGTCCCATTTTCTTTACATCATTCTGAAATGCTAACACATATACACTTCTGGAAAGCAACCGTATTGACTACTTGGTGAAACAGAAGAATTATCCTCCTCAGAGGGCAAGACCATAGAAGTTACAAATCTTTTAATAATTTATTTCCAAGGGCTGGTCCTGTTACTCTATCTGACACATTCTGGCTCCTTTTTCAGTCTCCCTTCAAAAAAGAAAGCATCCAGGAATACATGCAGGGTGTTTTTGTTACATTTACGGATCATGGTGCCCTCAAAAATCAAACATCTGGATTACCTGAGATAGAGTTGTGGTGGATTTGTACCTTGGCTGGCTGCCAAATCCCTCACAGCTGTTTTCCTACTTCCTGTCCTCAGCTGGCAGGGAGAAAATAGGATAAAAATGCTCCTGGGCTCAAATAAAAATGGGGCATCACTCATCAATTACTGACATGAGCAAACAGACTCAATTTGTGGAAAATTAATTTAATCTGGAGCTGGGGTGCAATACCTCTCAGGAACACCTGCTCTGGCCTGGGGTTCTCCATGGGCTGATGTGCACATATCTGCTCCAATGTCGTCCTCTCCACAGGCTGCAGGGAAATTCCAGCTCCAGAGCCTGGAGCTCCTCCTCCCTCTCCTTTTGCTCTGGCCTTGGTGCTTGCAGCACTGACCTTGGTGCATCTCACTCCTCGCTGCTTTGTGGAATGCCCAGGACAGGACCCCCCTCCTGGGAGAAGAGGCTTCCTATAGCCAAAGCAGCTACAAATATAACCCTGCAGATAACAGCAAAGCACTTCTCTGCTCAGGACTTTCCTGTAAGAAATTTACTACAGTGTTTCAGAGCTCTGCAGAGAGCCCTCATGGGTCAGTATGGCAGAACTTCTGAACTGGAAGTGTTCACAACTGAAACCAGGGAAATTTGAATGCTTTAGATGCCAGAACATGTTTACTGAAGGTAAAACTGACTCTCTTACTAGGCTCTGCAGAAAATGCCAATTGCAAAAGCTGCTAGTTTGCATCCTTGATGTCTACGTGGCATCTAAATTGTCCTTCTGTTGAACTCCCATTGCTATGATGAGGCACATCAAAGGTGAACACAAAGAGAAGTTAACTTTGTTTTATAATTTGATGCTGGAGAGTTCAGACACAATGCTGTGTATCATTTCAGCATGGAGCTCCTCTGAATTTACATTGAATAGGATTCACTGGAGAGTATTCTGTCTCTTGTCATTCTTATAATGGACACTGAGTTTTCCCGAAGAAGTCTGACCTAATTCTCTTGGCAATTCTGATGCTATTTCTAAGACCGTCAAAGGATTATAAATGAATATATCCCCTCTGATCATAAAAATCAAAGCAAGCATCACATATTAACAGCAGACTGTGACCCCAAAGTTTCAATAATCTAAGAACAGTGTGCCTCAGCCAGAATTTTCATGTTTGAAGCCTTGAGAAAAGCCATAAGGTCTTTAATAAGGTCTTGTGCTCTTTGTGAAGAGCTAACATTTAGATTTTATGGGGTAGGACATGGGGAATTAGAAAGGTCCAGCATTTTCTGGTTCAATATCACAACACCAACCAATACTTTCAAACCTTCAGCTGCTTTTGTGTTTCACTTTAGCTCATTATAGTTCTGCATATTGACACATTTATTCTTAAAAGGCTCTGATGAATTTCTCCATGGAGAGAGATTTTCAGAATATTGCAAAGAAAATATAACAGCTTCTGTCAAGGCTGGGGCTATCAAACAAAATAGAGGGGAATACGCTTTCCCATAACACCTTCCTCCAGAAAAGATCAAAGCAGATGAAGTTTTATAACCACTAGACTCATGTGAAGTTTTCCCTTGTTTGAGAATTGCAAATTTTCTTTAATTAGAAAGAAATTTTCTGGAAGATACCTCTTTTGTACATTTGGCATGTACCTCATGACATTTTTTAATAGAAGCTTTAACAGTCACCAGTTTGACCTTTCCTTATTGCTTCATGGAATACATATACATATATAAAAGAAAATGCTAGAACTGATTGCTTGTGTCAAACACCTCAGATGAGAGCACATACCAGTTTTAAAATTGACAGTATATTGAAAATTTTGGAGTTGAAATCAAGTTATTTCATAAACTTGGGAAGAATCCTAAGTGTCAACCTGCACTTATGAGCAATCCTACAGTAATAAGTCAATCACATGCACATAATAAAACTCTAAAAATACTCATACTAGGTTAGGGATCAGCTGATTTACAGTGAGTTTTATGAGTAAAGCTGGGAGAAAATGTATTTAAAAATGAGGGAACATGTAAAATCTAGACAGTGTAATTTAAAACCTGGCAGAACAAAAGAAGATGATGTATGTGTTATCAATGAGTATTTCCTAAACAATTTAGTAATTTTACTGTTTTCTTATTGCAGAAGGCATTCTCCAGCATGGTAAAGTGCTACAGCTTTTTTAGATGTATACCATTCAGTTTTAATGCTCAGTCATAAGGTCATTTTACCGTCATTTGTGTAGGAGTCCATGTTCTGAGAGTCAGAAATTCAAGTAATTAAATCAGAAGGCAATTGCAATGGCTTAATTGGCTGAATATTCTTCACCAAGTACAGAAAATACCATGAGGTAGCTTCTTGTGAAATCTATGTATTTACACAATTCTTCCACGGAGTTGCATTTACTCATTCTTGTGGTCTTGTATGTGCAATGATTTTTGCATTGTTAACACGCTGCATGTATCTCCAGATAAAATGATGCAAGTCACAGATTTTTTTCCTCATGACTTATTATTTCTCTTCATATAAAGTTTTAGATTTCCTTAAAACTTTTCAGCTGCTAAATGAGAAAAATTTCCTTAGCACTCCCACTGGAGCCTCAAGGGACTTATACACATGCTTATATACTTGGTTAAATAAAATGAGGTGTGGATTTATTTCCTATATGCTCTTTTCCCTTCTACAAATTGCTGTAAGTATTAAAATCCACTCATATTCAGAATTTACTGAACCAGGGCAAGCTTTACCCAGAGGCACTGAGCCCACCAGCTGCGAGGGGGTTACTTTGCATTGCAGTGGCTTTTGCAAGGCAGCTCAGCTCAGCTCAGCTCAGTGCTTAACACCCTACTAAAAGGCAAAATACTCTCCATATGTGCAATAAGTACAATCACTTTTTGAGCGATGAGTTGGATTCGTCCTGCCTTTTACACAATACTGTTTTAAGCTGTTCAGTTTTTAATTGTTCATTTATAAAATGTGTTCAAAATTAGGATTGTGCTAATGTTTTTAATGTTTTTAAAGTGAGCCTAGAAGTTGGTTGTTGTTGACTTTCCATGGGGTCACAGCTATGTAATCACTTTTAGCACACTGCAAGCACAAGGTAAAACATATCAATGTAAAATCATGCATGTGGACACCCTATCTGTGAAGGACTTAGCTCAGACTGCAGTTTGCACAGTGAGATCAAAGACAGTGCTAGAGCGGAGACAGCAATACAACCACAGCAGCCCAGGCAGGGTGAGAAACCCATCCAGGATTTACTGCAAGTTCTCCCATTTGGCCCCCGTGCTGTGTAAGGAGAATCAGGATCACACCTTGCACAGTTATTTGGTGCTGAGATGCCTATCTGAATTACAATCATATCTTTGACTGAAGTGAGGACAAGTTCTGAGCACTGAAGTCACTTTTGAAAATGAGATTTAGCTGAGTTAGAAAATTGGATTTCCCTGGTCTATTGACAGGCTTCTAAAGGACCAGCCAAGTGGGACGGAAAACAGGTTTATAAATGAAATATGTTATTTACTGGCGGAACATTAGGGATGCCTCTGGTGAAGTGTTTTGAATAAGTTTTCCACTGAAACTATTAGTGAGCTGAATTCAGAAAAAAGTAATGGCTTCATTAGTTGCTATGATACAAAGTAAAGTAAAAATTCTCACACTGTTGTAAGTGTTGGTGTTGTAAAATAAAATGTTCTGCATCTTATGGATGCTGCATGTTTAACCCACACTTCCAAAACTTCCCAGAATATATAAACCAGTACTCTGTTTTTCTACATCAAGTGCTTGAAAAGCTTATTACAGCCTGTTTTTGCAGCTTAGCAGCTTCTCTACAGTACAGTGACTGGTGTTTGATATGTGAATAAAGCAGACAAGACACACCACAGAATATAAAAGGATCAAAATCAGAATGCTCCTCATTACCCCTGGTTTTTGCTCTCAGAGATGTAACAAACATCTGACTAGCACTGGAAATATATGCTAAATTTTGTGCATCAATAGGTTTCTGTGACTTTCACCAGTGAAGTGCTCACATAAAAGCAATTCTTTTGTACAAACATTTATATCCATGAAAGTGTTTACATCTTAATCTGAAAAGAGAAATTATCACATTATTGGAGAAAGGCTCAGTGTCCTAAAAATGACACGTCTGCATGAGGATAATTAGCTCCTTAATTGCATGGCAAAGCACTCAAGGCTTCACTGGAGATCAGAGGCCCCACTGAGCTAAGCTGTTTATAAGCAAAACTGTAGACACTTCTTTCTTCTTCCTGTATGCATTTTCCTCTAAAATATGTTTCCTAACTCAGACAGAATTTCTAGCCAAAGTGCAAGAACCACCTTGAACTAGGTGAAGAGAACCTGAGGTAAGAAAACTGTAAAAGTTAGTGGAGACATCACAGAAAAATACTATGCTACTTTAGATGAAAGAAGATTATTTACTACATTAATATTTAAATTCCTCATTGTTTTCTTCTGTCTGGCAGTTGCCTAAGTTTAAAACATCCTTACATAAAAAAATGGTACCATAAACCCCATGTCAGTGTAAGACCTCAGTTGAATTTCCTGTATTTTGTGATATTTTGGAAACCAAAGCTGAGGGGGACTTCAAACAAAGAAAAGGGAAAAAAAAGAATTTTAGGACTATATTACACTATGAATCATACTTTCCACTGAATTTCAGAGTGTTAAACTTTACTGGACTTTTTCTAAATACACTGGAAACAAGTATTTAGCTAACCTGGAAGGGAGAAGGGAATGGAGTGTTCATGGTCAGATTTTGCCCTTTCCTACCACAGTATGACTGCACAGCATCACCACTGGAGTGTCAAGTGGGTGATGTTGTGATGCCATGCACTGGAGTAAGGATGAATATATTAATTTTGGTGCACCAAAATCAGCGCGCACTTGGAAGGAAGAAATTCTGCTAGTGCATTCAGGGTTTGAAAAACATCATACTCAAGGTGAGTTTTGAACATTTAAAATTCTTGAAGACATGGAGGGTGTGATAAAGCAGTGGGTGAGGCCTAGATCACCCTTGCTTTATAGCATAGAAACCCAGCTTTATACTTTAGAAAAAGTAAGAGCAGAGAGCAACTGTGACACATGAAAATTTCTCTAGTTCTCTACCTACTCCATATATTTCAGACCTTTCAGAAGAATGTTCACAAAGTTATCAGGTTCCAGCTGAATTCCTGTTTTCCCAGTTTACAAGTTCTTCACCTGGCGGTTTTGCTGTGTACTGGAGATGGAGCATTTTCAAAGCCTCACAGACCCACGTGCTGTGCCTGGGTGCACACCACTGAGGCCAGGTTACTGCTGCCAGTTTGCTGCAATGTGTTATTCTCTCTTTTTAGTTGTTCATTTAAAAAATACTGATCCAGGGGCATATAGAACACTTAGAGGGATCACTCCCCTCTGCAATGGGTGGAATTACCAGTCCAGATATCTTACACCACTTCACTGGAGGTGAAGATATCTAATCTGTTGGTCAGCAAGCTACACAGTCTTCATTTTCCCAGGATTTTCTGCATTCTGGAAGTAATTTCTGAAATTTCCATCTTGTACCAAAGTTTGCCTTGTCTCTCTCTTTCCAGGCTGACCCCCAAAATATTTATAGTGGGTTGATCTGGGCAGGTTTTCTGGAAAAACTCTGGTAGCAGCAAATCCTCTTGTTCCCTAGAGGGTTCTCCCAAGGGGTCTGGGAATGGGAAGCAGTGGAAAAGTTGTAAAGATAATTTGTACAGAAGCAGTGAAAATGTCCATTTAATTTTGCTTGTGTAGAGGATGATCTACACAACACTTCACTGAGATGTCTCTATGTCTTGAAATGGGAATTCATCTTTCTCTTATGAATTCTTTCAGAAATTACTCTTCAAAAATGTGTCAAGACATGTAATAGATTTGTGTGGCTCTGACAAATTGCAGGAAGGAACAAAAACATTTCTTTCTTCTTACTAAAAAAAGGCCAATTTGAGACACTTTTCAACATGAGTAGCACTAATTTAATGGCATCTCAGCAGTCACATCTTCTCAGTGCATCCAATGACAAAACACACCACCATTTGCAGCGACCTATGTGCCATTAAAAGAAATTGAAAACATTGATGAATCCTCCTGAAATAATTTTTACTCTTTCCAAGACTGCAAGGATTTTCAAAGCATTTGCCTCAGATTTTGTTTCAGAGAACATTGAAATGCTTAACTGTTACTTCAGTGTGCCCAAGATTTTAGCAAATCTGCATGGAGAAAAATATCCAGAGAAGTGCAAATGTTATGACTGGGGTGCAAAGAGGTGCTCAAACACCTTGGATGGTACCATCCAGTAGAAAATTATATGATGCTCCCTTATATTTGTAACTCTAAGCATGTCAGTGTCAAAGGACTCTGAAGAATTTTTTTTTCCTTTTTATTTTCAGTACATTCTCGAAAAAAACAAGCTAAAAGGAAAATCACTGAGGCAAGCTTTGACACTTATATACTCTTACTAAAATGTCTCTTGAATACTGATTTGTTTGTACAGGTTTGGTTTGCATATAATCCTGTACTTGTCACTGAAATGCACTCCTTATCAGAAACATGACAGAGAAAATGAGTCTTCTTTAAAAGAAAATGCTCAAAAATGGTAAATGTTTGTACTATGGATTGTGTGTTAAGCTGCATTATTTTGTTTTGCCACTAAGCTCAAGTGAGAGCTCTTATTTCACATCATTAGCTTATGAAATCTCTTTGGTAAGCCTGGCTTGTTATTGGTCCTGCCACTTACCAGCCTGATTTACAATGGTCGTCAATGGTTTTAGCTCCCTGTGACTTAAATGGGACTTGCAGATGCTCAGCAGTTTTAAATATCAAGCCAATAATTTTTTTCAGCAATTTATTTTACCCTTTAATTTTCCTAGTCTCTTGTGAAATAGCATTTTCACTGAAGTTGTCCATTGTTTGATGGATGTTCTTTTTTTCCCATTGGAAAAAAACTGCTTTGTCCCCAAAATTATCAGTTACCTCATACAAAAGGTATATTTTATTTCTAAAACTAAATGAACTCAATCATAATAGTAAGTAAGAAATCTACCAGCAAGCTCTCTGTTTGTTATTATGAGATTTGCACTTTTAAACTTTATTTCTCTTCTTTAAAACCTGTTGTTTCAGTTAATTTTTCCCTTTTGGACTGATTTTGCTGCCGCACCAAAGTGTGATTGGAACCAGTCTGAAAACCATAAAATGTCACAATCAATGCTGTATTCAGTGTGTGACACTGGTGGATTTCATATCAGATTTGATACTAGATATAATATCATTATATCTAAATAATGCAGATTTTGATACACCTGGAAGGGCAGATGAGTGTCCAGTAATTAACTATAGTGACTTTGTCCCTATATCCCTAAACAGTTACAGAATGATGACCTTGAGTTGCAGCTTTTTACAGATAACAGGAGTCACAGGAGTGCTGTTCACCTTGTGCCAGGCCAGGAGCTGACATGAAGTGAAGAGTTGTGCAGAGTTAACACTCTATGAGATTTTGTTTCTTGACAGAAAGCATTATCAGCTCACCCGCGGCCACTTTGCTGTTCTTTGGATTTTATCTTGATTTAGGCTTTTTTTTTTTTCTTGTATGCAGATTCTTAAATTCTCTGTTTGTACCCAAAATTATTGGGCCTCACAAGTGTATTATTGAGTTCTTGCAAAATACTGGGAGGTGCAGTTTCAAAGCAAGGTATAAAAAAGAGTTTGTTCAAGTAATGATCTCCCTGAAGTGATATTCAATTCACTCTGTGTTTACTTTGCTAACGATGGCCTGAGATAGTGGTAATTAGATCTGTATCTGTTTAGTTTTTCAGAGGGAGAAGAAATCAGGAGAAGCTGACAGGAGCAAAAGGAAGGCTACATGATGGCCCTAGATGTGATGTTTTTCAAAGGGTGTTATAGACAAATATCCCTGTCTTGATGGTTTGTAATGTAGACACAGGAGTAACAGGAGGAAATCTTGAGAAAAACACTGATGTAAAAGAGTCTCAGTGGTCAGCAACTCTGAGCTATTAATAAACACCCAGTTTTCATTGCATATGCATTCATGCCAATAGCAGATAATTGGATGCATGTGTGTAGCAGGAGGAGAATGCGTGCAGTATGTACTGAAAGGCATCAGTGAAGAGATAAAGGTGAAAGGAAAAGTTGGAGATGAAAGAAGCAGTGAGGGAAAGTGAGGAGAAGTCAGGAAAGAAAGATTGACTCAGATGTGGGTGTAAAGAGATAGAGCTGAGAATAGGATGGTTAAAGTACAAGAAAGGTAGATGGGAAATAACACTAGAGGAAATGAAAGAAAGAAAAATCGCAAAGAAAGTTGAAAGAAAATAATGGGAAAGAAGAAAGATAGGAGAAAAGAGGGCATATTTGTGCTGCTCTCAAAAAGCCGTGCTGTGGAACACTACAAAGACTAGAAAAAAATAAAGAATTCCTTTTTCCTTCTGCAGGGAACAGATTTATGAGACTAAGAATGGAAAATATTGCTCCAAACAGTGCTTTTTGGGCACAGTGAAAATCGCTACTTGTCTCTAAAAAATTCCAATGTGAGCAAGAGTGACACTGGGGAAGAAGCTGGTGGGAGAGCAAGGTTCTGGCAATGCAGTGGCTGCTCTAAGCAGCAAAGCTACATGCCAAATTGTTTATTTTATGGACGGCTCTGACACCAAACCCTTACTTAAGTGTTGCACTGGATTTTCATGATCCAACCTGACAACGCTTTTATTTATCTGCTTTGTTTAGGCATCAGCTCCCAAACCCTCCCCAGCACTTTTGTCAATCCCAAGTGTGCTTTGTAGCAGCACAGGTTTTGGCTCTGAGGCTTTTGGAAGCAGGTCCCAGCCCCAGAGCCAAAGTAGAGGAGATGCTGCCCCATCTCTGTGGGAGAGGAACTGGAACCAGACTGCAACTGGGATTTCCTGTTTTGGGCTTCCAGGAGCCGCGTTCTGGAACACACCAGGAATCTGTCAAGTGGGCACCTGTCTTTAGTGGTTGCTTTGATATCTGAGATCTTGTAAGCCCTTTTGTTTCCAGGTGGACGTTTAAATCTAAACTATTTTTCTAAAGTGCAGATGGCATCATGCTCTCAAACAGGAGGCCACATCCTGGAAGGTGCCAAGGTTTTTCTAATTTTTGTCAGAGTTTTATTTGGCTTGGATTTGTTTTGAAACTCACTTATTCCTGGTAGAATTTATTTTTTACTTACTAGCATGTATTAGAAAGACCTGTTTCTTTTAACTTTTTTAATACAAACATATAAAGAGTCTGCTTAAAAAAGCATGTAGGAAACGAGCATATGAGGAGTTAACGCACTTAAAAATCTCTTTGGTTGTCAGAATAATTAATGCTTCCAATAAACATGCTAATTAGTTGACATGGAGAATAATCTTCCTGCTTACATGTTGGACTTTTTCATATTATCCTGAATGCAAAAACCACCTTATCATATCCTTACCTTTGAACATTACCTCTACATCATTTCCTGGGTTTAGACACTTGTTATTGACTATACAAAGAGCAGCAAAAAGACTTAATAAAATCTGACATCAGGCAGATTTTCCTGCCTGGAAAGATTAAGTGCTTAGCATTTTGCATTTCAATTACCTAAAACTAATGGAAAAAATATTTTACATTTAGCCCCTTATTTGGCAAATTGCTTGGAGGAAAAAATATTTCTGATCTACAATTACGTTATTCTTTTAAAACTGGTTGTAAAGTGGGTTAATATATTGGCTGCAATAAATAACACTGCTTTTTTTAATTAAGAAGATATTATGCAAATTTTAATCAATTCTATTGTGTGTCTTCTCTTTGCTAATTCAGCCGCTGCCAGAATTTTAGCTCTTTCCTAATCTAAAAGTATATTTTAGAACTGCTTGTATATATTGTTTCCTATAAGTCATGACTATTCTAATCTTCATAAATTAGCTAAAATATTTTCTTATGCTTACCAAGGCCCATAAATGAATGTAATCAGTAGAGATTTTTCTATTTGAATGGTCATTATATGGAATAAAACAGCAGCTTGAATTCCAGTTCTTCATTTGTTGTGTTTGAGCTCAGTTTTTCATGCAGAAGAATGGTTATTTAAAGGAGCATATACAAACAACTTGTATCACACTCTTTACTGAATACTCTCCAAATAAATTATAATTATATCCTTCTTGTTCAGTATCACATATTTCAGTTTTAACAAGTGCAACAAATCTCTTGGCTTATGGATAAAGGACTTGCCAATTTCAATATCTGAAGTGCTCTCTTGAAGAGCAATCATGTATTTCCCTGCAGGTACATCTTGGTTTAAATATTGTTAGTAAGAGTAAAATGATCATTTTTGGTCATGAAGGGAATGATGCAGAACGTAGCTGGAAATGATATATGAAGTATAACACAGTTTTAAGTGTAAAGGCCCTGATGCTTCTGAGTTACTCAGTCAAATATTTCCCCTGTAGCTGTCGATGACATCTCTTGAGTGATATTGCCCTTTTAGCCTGGGCAGTTGCCAGCATTACCCTCATTTATCCTCTTCCTTTGGGACTAGAAATGATAATATGAGTGAAGTATTCCTTTGAAGCAGCCATTTTTACTGACAAATTGCACAAAATCCTGTTCCCTTTGAGTGCAAGGAGCCTCAAGGAGGCCCTAAAAGGATCGCAGGGAGCCAAAGGAAGACCGCTGTGCCTATCTCACTGGGGGCTCCTGGGGAAGCACTGTCCTGGAGAAGCTAGCCTCTCCTCCCAAGGCATATCCCTAAATTTGTACATTTCCTGGGGAACACCAACACACACTTTGGAAACCCTGGCAAGGCTGAATTACTTCAGGTCCTTGCAGGACCAGGACTCCAGCTCGAGCTCATTATCCTTCCTCCGAGTGTGTTTCCCTGTGTCGCTTTGGGCACGCAGCCCTGGGGATCATGAAATCTCAATTATTGTCTAAAAATTAATTAGCTCCAATGTGAGGTGCATCCCACATTTCCTCATGATGAATACAGGTTTGGAAAATTTACTAAGAGGTCTTTTACTTTAACAAGGTGTCAGTTAATGTGTTGTAGCATTGGATGAAAATCATAAAGGGTCATATTGCAAGTGTGAAACTTCTCATTTGGGATTTTTTTCCCGTTTAAAAATACCCTTAAAACTATTTCTTTGTAGATGTTGATGCAAGCATTTTACACCAGTTGAACCTTTCTCTACCTGTTCTACTTTTCTGCAGTCTAACACAAAATATATATTTTCAACTCTTAGATTCTAATGAAATAGGAAAAGTTATTTAATTAGTTCTTAATTAGAGAAGTTACTCTTTAATAGAAAAGGCTGCATGAGAATTTGTTTGTCAGTGTTTGCTACATATTTCCCACTATCAGGAATGCATTTATTTCAGATTCTGTATAGTAATCAACAGTTAGCAATCTGAAGCATGGAAAAGATAGTAGAGTATTTTGAGATTGCTCTTTCTGCAAAGATTCTATTCTCTTATAGTTTTTAAGTACCTCTATTGAGGTAAGGGATGGTAAATGTGGAAAAAGACGAGTTTCTGAGGCAGAAGAGCTGTGGGCAGAAGTCAACTCATAATCTCCAGAATCTCATAAAATGTACTTATTATTGACAAAAAAAATGGGCAAAGAGTATTTTGGAAGTGAATTATAGCTGCTGTTTCCCACTTGTCATGGCAACACAGAAGCATCACCTTTGAGACCACAGCCTTGAAGCAAATGGATGGTTTCAATTATCTAATTTTTACAATGAATGAGACCTGTTTATTGGAAATCTATATGCGGTTGGCAACGGCAAATGGTAACTGTGACTATATCCAGGGCAGTGCTGGTTAATTTACAGCCTCCTCTGAACTATAAAGTAGCAATGTTATTTCTAGAAATGAACACAGGAAGTATAAGTAGCTGTGGTAGAATAAGCAAACTTTGTCTTCTTCTTAATGGCTATAAGTTTTTCCCATTTATATTTATTTACAAGTCAGCCATGGCTGGAGATCCTCATCTGGGGGTCAGGACCTTTTATGCCACAGGGAAGAGCTGAAGATAATTACTGTTTTCCTGAAACTTTGGACAAAGTTTCTAACAAGATGCTACATGTGAAAACCAAGAAAATAGGGGTCACATTTGCAGCAGTAACAAATTAATATATCAAACAGACAAGCTGACAGCAGCTTGTGACAGCTTTACCAGGAGCTGTTCTCAATGATGCAGTGATATTTTACCATTAAACAACTCATTGTAAGATTTGCACGTGGTTTTGCTCTACAGTCCCTAAGTTATGTACACAAAAAGGATGGCCAAGACCTTATTCTTGGCCTCTGTTTGACAGAGAGGCTTTTGTGCAGTGAAATATCTTGCTCAAATCAGTGAGGAAGTGCTGCTCCTTAGTCAGGTAGCGCTTGTGACATGAGTTGTCTTGTCACCTGCAAAGCACATTTTGACCATAACCTTAATTCTGTTGCTATGGGAAATCTTGGATAAGCAAAGCCACTGATAACTTAAAGGTTAGGACAAGGGCACTTTGTGAAAAGATACTGGAGAATGAGAAACATCCAGAATGGCTCCTTTCTTTGTCCTGCATTCCTGTCCTGAGTATCAATAGCTCCGTGTCCAGTTAAATTGTTGCACCATTGTACAGACAGGAAGGTGTCTAACAAAGGCACAGGTGTAAGACATTATCTGATAAATGGAATTCTAGTCTACAGCGGCTTATAGAAATTGCAACTACTATAGCTACTGCTTCTGTTGTCTGACAGGAATGAGGATAGTGCTGGGCATCAACCACAGGAGGAGTGAAGTCTGCAAACATTTTGCAATTCTTTTTCCTTTCCAGTGGTGTGACTCCCTCCTCCTGTGAATTCAACTTCAAGTGTTTGATTCTTACTGATGTGTTGAAATTCTTGCAGGAATAGAGAGTTTATCGTCTGTGTCTCATTGACAAGAGAGTTTGAGTGTTGTTACATTTCCTTTCTGTGAAGATATTGAATAGGAGACCATACACCAAGCAGGTGTGGCATAAGCACTGTTTCCCTTCATTACTCCTAGGAAGGCATCTTTCAGATTAGTAATCAATTAAAGAAATTAGCCTATTCCTTGGAAGTGAGCTCAGGGAGACCATGCAGTGTCTTCTGGCCAGCAGCACAGACAGGTGAAAGATAAGCCTTAATGTACTGTGCTCTGACAAATGCTCTGGGACTGCTTTCTGCCTGCAGAAACAAATCATTAGCTAGCCAGAAAGAGCAAGTTTTGAAACTGTGGCTGGATCTTCTGTATCCCTATAAACCTAGGGACTTAAAAAATCTTAGGCAAAAGGCATTTTCTAATTTTCAGAGCAGTTCTTCTCTTGTATGGGAGATACTGCCAATATAAATGTGGAAATTTCCCAGCATGAGATTGGAATATTTCACCAGCATGGCTGACAGTGCATCCCTGGATGCATCTTGTGGATTTATTTACCCTTTAGTCTATAAATGAACATCAAATGGGAGTGGCACTCTTGAAGCAGACTGTAGCTACTCCTTGGGTAGCTGTCATTAAGCCTATCAAGGAGCCTATTTGAGCTCTGGTGGAAAATGCAAAGGCAGTCAAAATCTTTGAGAAAATATTAGAAAGGCAGATGATTAAAACTCTGGGCAAGGTAGTAAAACCCTTGTAGGGGCTACAAGAATGAGGAAAAGTGTTGCAGGGCCTGCACAGCTACCTGAATATTTGGGAGTGGCTCATTGACACAGTGAGCACTAACCAGCTACTCATGAATTGTCACCAACATTTCTGGTTCCCTTTGCAGCACAGCTCAAAAACTAATTCTGGCCTTGGTAGGGCTTTTTCTTATGCAATCTGCACTACTTGGATATGGAAAATGCACAGCTAAAGCAAGCAAACCCAGGCAATGTGCTCTGGGATGACCCACTGTGGTCCCTTCCAACCTGAACCATTCTGTGGTTCTGTCATTCTCTGAAATAAAAACCAGAGGTAGAGATTACACGTGGGCACTCATGGTACATGGATGGCACAAGGAAATTAGAAAAATTAGGATTGGAAATTTTGTTGGACAATTAAAAATGGGACTCTAGAAACTGCATTTGATCTGCAGTTTCAGTAATGACACTCTGTGTATTTGACCTCATAACTACTGATCTAAAACTGATCTCTATTTTTCAAAGGCTGATAATGACTATCAGAGAGTCATGAGAAGTCATGAATCTTGCTGGCCAACATGATAGGAAAGAGGACCTGCCGGCATCTATGCTAAGATAGGAAATTTCTTACTGATATCTTCTGCCAATTTAGATACAAAGATAATCAGGTTTTCAATAAAATGGAAGCCCAGCATGCAGATCAATAACTGGGTCTCTCTCCGGCAGATAGAACAGAGTCAACCTTTTGCTGATATTTTGTTTACAGATATAGAAAATGCCAATCAAAAAGATCCCATCTGCACGACTTTTACTGAATACTGATCAAAGCAGCTCTAGTGTTTATTATCCAGAGAAATGGGCTTGAAGAGAAATAGAAATGTAAATGTTGTGTTCAAGGCGAGAGAAGGCTCAGAAGTGAACCAGAAGGGAACCAGTCAGCAGCAAGTGAGTCTCCCTCCTTTACTGGGAACACTGGTGCACAGGGCATTCCTGCTGCATTTCCCTGGCTCCTCTGCCTGCCCAGAGTGAGGATGTGAAGGATCCTTCCTGCATGAACACACACCACCCCTCGTAGAGCCCTCAGCACCTCCTGTGGGCATAGAAATCACAGAACAGTGCGTTCTCCCCCTGTGCCTGCAGCGCACAAGAGAAGAGCTGCTGGGAAATATGGAAAATATGGGGAAATACTTCTGTTCAACAACAGCATGTCCATGATAATGACCTCAGAAGGACATAACCACTAATGTATTTTCACTAAGGATAAGCCCAAGATTTAATGGAACAGTTGAGCTGAAAACTCTGCAATGTTTGAATCTGGTATTTCTAACTTTGCCTTCCTTTTGCCTTATACAGGCTGCAAGATTTATTAAAATTTTGTGTAATTACCACTTTCACCTGTAAAATCTGCATGGATGATTTTAAAGTCAAGGATGGCACAGCCTTTAGATACAAAGTTAAAAGGAGGCTGTGAGTTGTATCCTCAGTTATAAATCTTCACGGGATTGATACTTGATGGAAGAGTGCAGTCTGGCACAGCACAGGGTGAGATTTGTCACTCTTACTCAGATTTAGTGAATACATTGCATTCTGAGTCTGCTCACTGAAATCAGAGAGAGATGATGAAACATGGTCCTTTCCAAAGAGCATCCCAGAAAGGTGCATAAATAAGTACTAGAACTCACTGGAAAATAGATGGGTGTAAGTCACGCTTAAAGGTTGATTTTGTGTCCTGCCAAAAAAATGAATACTTTAAGATAATATGAGGGAAGATTTTCCCATGCTATTATGCATTTAATTTCATTTTTATGGCACAGTTTTTCATACTGTACATGGTAACTGAATGCAGCACCTGGATTAAAAACATTTATGTCTTGTTTCCTGTGGAGGGAAATCAATCCTCTCCATTCCTTGATGTATTTCCTATGGAAGAAAATCAATTTAATGTATTTTCTTTTATGCAAGTTGGTTAGTGACTGTAGGAGGGGGAAAATGATAAGCGTTACGTGAGTGCAATGAAAGAAAGTTCCTTTGACTGGCAATTAAAATAATTAAATTTTGAATGAACACAATTGTGCTTTCAGGAAGGATCCAGGACTGCAGTTTCTATGAGGCTTGAAACGGACTTTGTAGTGAGCCAAGACAGTCATGTGTCAGCCACCAGAATTAATTCGAGGAGACTGCAAGGAAATGAGTTTTAGTGAAAGCCAAATTTGATAGGTACCCAAATGCCAGTTCTGCCTCCTGAGAATGTTCCTCTGGTTTTCACTAAGGGATGAGAATAAAACCAGCCTCGCTGAAAAACATCCAGAAGATCTCTATATAAAAAAAAAAAAAAAAAAAGAAAAAAAAGAAAAGGATGCTCTTGTCCCTGCTGTGTGATTGCCTTGTTTTCTTTCTCCCCAAAGAATTGATGATTGAAAACAGGGAGATAACTCATTGTGGTTCAGTTTGAGACAAGAAGAGCGGATCATGCAGCAAAGAAAAAATGTATTACAAAATAAAAATAACCTGATCAAAGTTATCTTGATCTCTGATGGAAACAGAAACTCTGCACCGTGCTGAAGGAAATGAAATATGGAAATTCAAGAACCCCAATTTGAGCCTCAGCCTCCCTCTGTCCCCCTGTGCTGATGAACGTCCAGCTCTCGGCGTGCACATGAAATCCAAGGAGCAGCAGCGAGGGGCTTCCCTTGGGGGCACACATGGCAGGGGAAATGCTCAGAAATAATACTGTTAACAGATAGGAAACTGCAAAGAGAAATCTGTGCCCCTGGGGATTTAATAAACCCATGGCAGAGGCCAGACACAGACTGGATTTCCATGAACAACCATTTCTTTCATTAGAAACTGTTCTGAAACTCAAACTTTCTGTTGAGAAACTGCATTTCTTCAGAAGCTTCCCTGGACAAATTTTAGTATTCTGAAACAACAAAACAACAAAAATGGGCTTTACTGGTATATTCCTCTAAGGCAGAAGCAGACACACTCTCTTTGTCAGTGATGTTAATGTCAGTGATTTTTCAGGCATTCACAATCACATTGCTGCTTTTGCCACTGGTAATTATTCAGTCTTAAACAGCAAACTCTTATTTATGTAATGAGGTAATATTTTTTAAAGTCGTTCTCATAAAATGGCACTAAACTTTGCTAGGATTTAATATCTTCTAATTTCTTTGTTGCAAATCTGCTGAGTTTAGGAGTAAACATTTTAAACATTTTTCTCTGCAAATCCACAAATCAAGATGCATTCTGCCTGACAGCCCCTCATTTGTAAAGATGTTGTCAGTCAGATCTTGTCTTCAGCAACATCTTTCTTACAAAGCTGTCATTTTGGGGAGTTTTTAGTCAAGAAGAGAAGAGGCATTAGAAATCAGAGCTTGGGATCTGCATGTAATATATGGATGGAGATAAAATGACTGCCAAGGATGCTCTGCACCCACGACTGGGGCATGTTAGCACCTCCTGCTAAGACAGGGCAGAGTCACAGCTTTGCCTTTGCTTTCTTAGAGCTGCTTTCCTTCCTGCTGCCTCCCACAAGAGCTGGGGTGATGGATCCAGCCTTGGGTGAGCAGGAGAGAGCAGGAGAATACCCAGAGAGGTCTCATTTCAGGACAGGTCACCTTCTCCCGTTGTGTCTCCTGGAGAAGGTCCCTGAGGCTCATGCCCTGCATCTGCTGCTTGCTGCTCCCCAGGGTGAAGCTTCCATTTCCTCCCCTGCTCTGCTTCCCCAGAGCTGGAGCTGTGTTAGAACCCAGAAACCTGGGAGTTTCAAGCTTTCTTTGCTTTCTGACACTGACCCCCAAGAGAACACTGCTTTTGACTTGAGCCTTGCAGAAGGCTTCCAAATTCAGGTTAGAAACACTGGTGTGTAGTTGGAATAGAAGTGATTTCACCATGTGATTTCACACAGTGAAGGGAGTATGGGACAAGATGGAGGATTTTAGGTGTTGTCACCTTTCTGTTTTCTTCTTCCTTCTTCTACATGATTTCAAGTAGTGGTTTCTGGTTGGATAGCTGGTGCTTCACTGCAGGTCACAGGATTTTGATTATTGGGTCAAAAGTATAAAGAATATAGGTGTTTATTCTCTATTAGGCTATTTAGCTTTAAAAAAACCTTGTATCTAGCTAGATTCACCTCCCTTTTGCTCACTTTTAGCTGGTAGCTAGAAGGGCTGCAAAACTCTCTGTATTTTTGATAAGATTTAAAGTGCAAACATGAAAAAATTTGTGTTTTTAATCCTAACTCTGAGTGAAGACAGAAGAAAATAAAAATAAGCCACTAATTAAGTAGTGCAGTTACCACCTTTCCAGATCTGTGCTGGCTTTGAGTGCCTGCTGCATGCTGCTTGCTCTGGGTGCATTGATGATACACTGCCCTCGTCAGCTGAAATCTAAAATACCAGCATGACTGAGGTCAGGAATGCTCAACAGGCTCTGGCTCAGAGTTCACAGGAGAAAATTGCACTTACAGTTCTTTTTTTATGCCTCCAGGCAGTATTTAGCCAGGAAACCTCTGCCTTCTGGGTCCATCCGTTCTCTCACCTAGAAAGAAATGACTGATGTTTGTTTTTAAAGAAGCTCTGAACCAGCCTCAGAGTTGAGGTCAGGCAGCTCACGAAGGGCATTTAGCAGGCATCATGTCCTGGGCTGCTCTTTGGTGCTGCTTTCTGTGATGTTCCACCACTGTGAGAGCCGGGTACCGCACTGGGAAGGAGGAGTCCTCACGGTCAGCAGCTGGAATTAAACCTGGTGATCGCTGCAGTCATCACTTTCTTCCCTGCCAGCTGGGAGTATGGACAACAGGGAAAGCCCATCTGTGGTTTTATTTAAGAGAGAAAAGGTGTTAGAAGAGACAGTAGAAAAATGAGGCTAGTGCGTAATTTCCTTTAATTTTCCCTTGATGTTTGCACCTTCTGCAGAGAACTGCAGGCAAGGCACAGTGTCCCCCAGAGTTTTATGGAGAGGAGGAGGAAATGAGGAAATCCTGCAATATCCATGAAGTTAGTGGCAATATTTTACTAGCTTTATTCTCTCTCAGACCAAAGGATCTTTTTTCAGTATTCAGACACTTTATTTAAGTAATTACACCAGAGTAGATTTGGCCCTCAGCATTTTCACTGTGAAATCTTAATTTATCTGGGACTAATGTTTTACACAGTGTATAGAATATAATGTCAACTTTTCTCCAAGTGAAAGAAAAAAGGAGCTGGCATTAAATAAATGTCTTGGGCCACATGGAAATTTTGGCTTATGTCAAGGTTATTGTTTCTCTAGAGTGATAATAGAAATTAAATAACCTGAAGAATTTGTGTTATGGGGAAATCCTCACTCACACCTAACTTATTATTATTAATGACATAATTCAGATCATTGATTTTGCATCCCATATGGTTTAGCTAATCATTACAGAAAGGCCTTCAAAGATTGCATATTAATGACATCAATTATCACAAATTATGGTCCTTATGAATTGTCATGAATATCAAGTGACACTTAGGGCATGAACAACAATAGCATGTGATGTGGGAAGTTATATGAAGCAATTAAGGTCATGAAAACTTTGCTCAGTACCTCTTTTTAAAAAAGATTATTCAATTATAATAATGGTCAATTCTTAGAAGACAAAAAAAAAAATCTTTCATCTGGTTTCCTTCTGGGCATCTACTAATGGAGCTCCCATCTGCTGTGTAACATTTTATCACGTCATTTCTAGTAAAAACAATTTGCACTGGCAGCACTAATTGAGTGTAAGCTTTCATACATTATTTTTTAAGGAATAAATATCCTGAGTTTTGCATACAACCACATTCTCCACTGTCAAATTCCTCACTTGCAACAGGAATTTTTAAAAGCCTAATTTTTCTCTTTTTAAAGGAAAAGACAAAACCCAAGGGAATAAGGAATGAGGGAGTGTGTGATGCTTCACTATGCACTGTGTGATGGTTTTGGTTGTGTTTGGCCCTGTCCCTCTGGCTTTGCCAACCTTACACAGCTTGTGTGTGCAGGAACAACACACTGCATTTCACAGCAGAGGCAGAGTGACTGGGGGAGCTGCTCCTTTGGGCTGCCCTCGGTGTTGGGCCATACATGGGAGTGACCAAAATGCCTGAATTATCTTGACCGTGTGCTTTGAACAGCTCACAGATATTGCTGTATTTCACCAGAAAGAAAAGAAAAGAAAAGAAAAGAAAAGAAAAGAAAAGAAAAGAAAAGAAAAGAAAAGAAAAGAAAAGAAAAGAAAAGAAAAGAAAAGACATTAAAACTGAGTCCTTTTTTTAGCTGAGAAGATGAACTGTAAGAGTTTTTGCTTTTAGGAGGCTTATAAATGCTTATGAGCCCCATGGATCTGTTTAATGTTTTGTTCCACTGCAGTTTCCCTTTGATGTGAGAGACTTCTGATAAAAGTGATGTACTTTATGCTTAGAGCAGGATTTATATTGTGGTGAGATGTGAAAAGCCTTGGCCAAGGATATGGAGCTTGTTGCACAACTTCCTGCGGACAGACAGATAAAGGTTCTGTCCTGAGGAACGCCCAGGCTGCACAAGCGTCATAAACCTTCTGCTTAACTGAAGAAAACAAATTATGGTTAAGGGCTAGTTCTTCAAACGAGCTCCTGAAAAATGGAAATCATCTATTCTGATGCCTTTTCTCCATGGCCTAATAAGAATCCCAGCAAATACATCAAACAGGAGGTAAAGAGAACTGCTGTGATGAGAACAGGGTTTGCTCCAGCTGGGAGAGAAGGACTGAAGCCAAATGGGTGTGGGGAGCACAGGATTCACACTCCCTCACATATGTGATGTTAGATCATGTGCAGAGGTGCAGATCTGCACTGCCTTCCTTGGAATCATATTATTACTAACATTTTCCTACAGTTTCTGCCTTGGGCTGATCTATAGCCTCCACATACACCTGTAGGGATGTGAACCTGGGGAAAATTTTGCCTAAGTATCTATGGAATTGCATGAGGCAAGTTCCTGTGGTGGCTCTGCCATGAAGGTGTTTTATCACTCCTAGAAACTTTCAAAAGAGTGAATTAAAGTGTTTGATGACATAGTGCCCAGTGACACTCATCACGAAGGCACTGTCCCTGCCACTGCTCAGTTTAGAAAAGCACAGAAGTTAAATCACATTTTGGGCCCTGGGATGGTTTCTCTGTGGTTTCAGGAGGAAAGCTGCTTTGCTGCTGGCTGTCTCCTTTGAGGAATGGAGGGCAGTGATGCTTATCAGCTTCACAAAGACTTTGTGATAATTAACATTTTAGGATGAAAAGCTACTTGATTTTGTAACAGGATTTTGGCTCGTGTCTGCTGATTGGAGACAAG
>VRYO01002782.1:25565397-25578123 GCA_009812075.1 Sialia sialis | reverse complement strand
ATAAACCCACTGTAACACATTCATTTTCTTAGAGATATGTAATAACTTAAAAAAAGTATTACAATGGACAAATATAAATTATAAGTCACCAGCTCAGCTCTGCTTCCTTTCTTGTGCAGTGATGCTATGAATTTTCTCTTCAGGCTGCCAGCCACTGGTTCAGCTTCACATCTCTTGCCATTAAACTCTGGTTGAGTTCAGTTTTAAAGCAAAACTCTGAAGGCAGGATGTATAAAGGAAATGGACACTTTGAATATTGCATTTGAACTCTGGTTTTCCCTTATTTTTTCAATGTTTATTTCGAGCACAGACTTTTTTTGTGCCCTGTGGTCCTGTATATAATCTTGGATCCAAACTATTAAAAGTACCAAAGCCATCTCCAGCTCCCTGGCTTTGATATTTTGGCACTTCCTTGTTCCTTATTTGAACTGAGTTTGTGGCTAAAAATTCTAGAGTCATCCACAAAGCTGAAAAATAATTTGCTTCAAACAGATTTCAGCCTATTCAAGGATCAAAAGCGTAATAGATAAAAACACAGTATGTCAGGGGGGTTGAGTGTTGATTTGAGACATGTCAGCCCCAAATTTCCTGCTTCTTCCTTGGAGTTAAAATGAAATGCTAAAGATACGCTGGGCAGAATCCAAAGTAAAATAATCTTCCAACCATGCTGGTAGAAATCTTGTGCTCTCTGATCCCTTGCCCTGAGTTTCTGCTGATAGTTATTTAACACATTTCAGAATGCTTCCTTCTGTGTGCCTGCAGCTGATGTGAACCAGCCTGCAAGAGAAACCTGAGCATTGCCTTGGGATGGCATGAAAGACATGAAGCAATTTAATGGTATTAATTGCTAGCTGGCTGATTAGATTTACAAGAAATTGTCAAACCTTAAACCCCTCAAATAATAATTTCTCACTCCCCCAGTCCCCCCCAAAAAAAGAATTTACTATGTGATTAACTTTTTTCCTAGCAGGTTTTCCAAAGTGAAATTACCAACTGCTATAACATTTTTATTGCACATTTAAATTTATTCCTCACTCCAGTTAGGGAATATCTCAAAGACGTGTTTCGGTGTTCTCTGCTGTCATTATTTGCCATTCATAAAGAAAATGTTTGTTGCTACTTATTGTATCCATTCTGAATTTGAAATCTGTGTCACTTTTCTGTTTTTTTCTTGTTCTGGAAGGTCAGAGACAAGTGATATCAATAAGGAGTTTAGTTTTTAGAGGACTGAATGGGAAGGACCAGATGACTTCTGCAGACAGGAAGCAACACAGGGGAAGGGGATGAAGGTGAAGGCAAACCAGCAGCAATTCAAGACATTTTAGTGCTAAGACTACACAAAAGAAGTATGGATTTACCTTGCTTGAGGCATCCAGGTTAGGAAGGTATTTGCACTGAGATCTCTGCACTCAGCAGAGTCAGAGATGCTTTCAGGGGGAATGATCTTTTTCTGTGTATTACAAGGGGTCAGCTGCAACTACAATTCTACCCAAGTACTCTAAAATGCCCCAAGCAAGGCAAACCCTTGGAGCTTTTTAGCAGGGCTTTAAGTGGTTTATGTTCTGCCTTCTGAAGCAGCTGAGGGTGCAGGTGCCACTGCCTAAGCACCCACTTACAGAAGCTCCAGAATATAAATTTTCACAGGGGTAGAAATTTTCCTGCATGAGGAAAAACCATTCTGTGAGAAACATCTGGAGTGAAAATAAATTACCTGGCTTGCACATTTACTTTATGTGGATAGCTATGCAAGGGACCTGGGGAAAGGGATTAAATATTATAGAATGATACCAACTACTTTTTGACCTCAGCATAGATTTAATACTCAGTTCTGGTGCAGAGGGGCTCCAAGCTGCTGGAAGCCTGAATGTGATGTGAAACTTCAGCATCAGAAAGGTAGGCAAAAATACTTGTAAGAGGAGTGTAAAAGTTTTTGACAGAGAAGTACATAAACAGAGACCAAGGCTGGGTGTTGATTGCATGAATAATGAATATTTTCCAAGTGTTTAGTGCAAGATTCTCATTTCCTCCAGTATAAGGGGCATCTCTATGGGTAAAATATCTCAGACATTTTCAAACCATCAATCGTTTGCAAAATTCCTGGAAGATTTCCACACAGTTGCAAGTAGTAATTGACATAGGAGAATACAAAAAGAATCAATATTAAAACCATCTTCATAGCTCAGGAAATCTAGTCTGGGAGTCAGAGTAATCCAAGCTTCAGAAATATTTAAACAGTGAAGTAGTAGTTGCCTCTCAGTGGATTTGGCAAATGGACATTTCCACTCTGTTATCCAGGCTGCCAAGCCCTTGAAGTTTTTCCTGCTGCATCTGAATTTGCCCTCCCTGGACAGCCACCCCAGGCCAACGGGACTTCAATGAGTGTGGCTGTGGGCAGGGTGGTGGCCATGCATGGGGCTGCTGTGCTCAGAGAAGGGGGGACCCAGTTACATGGTGCTTTCTATTTCTGCCTGAAAGCTTCTGGTTTTCACTTCAGACTCACCCTTAGCTCTACGGCACAGGGATGTGTGGCCAGCTTTTAAATCTCCCATGTTCTTCTGATGTGATTTAGTGGGAGCTGCAGCTGGAGCTAGGGACTTTTGCAAAGGGATGAGCATTTCCAGCAGTTTGCATAGTTAGGCACCAACACTGCTGAAGAGAGTTTTTGGGATTGCCTTTGAAACTTACTGCACAGATGAAACTCAGCCTATTTTCTCTCTTTCACTCCTGTCAAATACTGACTGACTGCACTTTCCCTGCAGCTGATTGTCAGGATGAGATATCAAAATAGGAAGAGCACACTTTCATTATTTACATGTCAGGGGTATGTAGCAAAAGGAGATGATGGGAAGTATGAAATCTTTCAAGTAAAATGCTTAGGAAAGCATTAAGGCACTGCTAAAGCCACTGGATGCTACATCGTGTTGCACCAGCTCTGCTGACAGCCACTGCACCCACACTGCAGACAGGAGGTGTTTGTAAGAGACAATAACACAAACGTGAGCATGGTGTAGAGAGGTCTCACACCTCCTTCATCCCATAATGGATTATCTGTAAGACAAACAAAACATAGCATTGCTTTGCCTCACTGGTGTGCCCAGTCTGGGCCTATATCACTCCATGGGTAGAAGAAAAGGAAAGGTGAGAATTATGGATTTTATAGCTAATGATCTTTTAACACATCTTCATTTTCTTCTATGTATGTTAGTGTAAGTGAAATGCAAGCAAAGTAATGATTTAGGAATTTTATAATAACCCCTGTGGTGAAAAAAATGACGAAAGCCTCCTTCTGCACAGGTTCAACTGCAGCTGCTGCACCTCTGCCTGGCATTTCAGTGTCCCTCTGAGAGGACAAACCCAAGTGTTGCACAAACTGCACAGCAGGAGACACCTGTAAATGTGTCAAAGCTTGCAGGTTTGGTTTGTGTCTGGGTAAACTTTAATTCTCCTGACCGGCAGAAATGGGCTTTGTGGATGGGTGGGATGAGGATGGCACAGTCCCACACTGCATGTGAGCTCACAGGTGTGACTGGGATTTTCTGAAGGGCCCCTCGGGCGCTGGAAATGCTGCCAGTCTGGCTGGACTACGGGTTGGAGTGAGAGCAGTTCTGGAGCCCAAACTCAGACCTCACTTTTGCACCCATGCCTGGTGGCAGAGTATGCTGGGGCAGAACTGATATGCTGGCAGTGTTTAGCCCTTTTCAACCATTTTTAAGGTTGCTCTGCCGCCACCTAAAGATGTGGAGATTTTTTTAAGGGGACAGATTTAGACATGCTATGATGCCTGTGCACTGCAGTGTGGCAAGTACAGCTGTGTCTCCTCCTCTAACGTGTTCCTCAGGTGGATTTTATAAGCAGATGAATTATGAATGAGTTTCAGTTGTCAAGAAAATCCCAAGGAAAACATGACATTGAGCATCACTCTACTCGTGGCATCCAGAAGTTATTTGAAAATTAATGGAAGATTATTTCCCACTCAACTCACACAGACATCTGAATCTGGGTTCTGTTAGCTGCTGCAATGTTTTACATGACAGCATGTGCAGAATGGTTATAAAAGAGGAAATATCCTTCTGGCTTTGTAAAAAAATAATCTTTGTGCAGTTGCACAATTAGCAGTTTCAGCAGTGAATCTGCAGTTCATCAGTACAAATGTTTAATGTGTAAACATGCAAATACTGTGAATTCATTACAAGCTTATTTAATAACATGATAGCAGCAATGCATATATTGTTTAGTGAGAATAAACACACATTTAATTTTATCTCATCATGAGAGCTGGTTTTAATGCTATTCCTTTTCTAAAGATGAAATGTTGACGACACATATTCCTTGCTACAAGAATAAATTAACATTGATTAATGTAAGTGACAATTTAAACTCTATAGTCATGTCATGCCACTTAGATTTCCTCTGAATGATTTTAAAATCAAGAGAAGCTTCAGTTCACAAATAGATGAGTAATTTATTTTAATTTCTTTTGTAGCTATCTTTTTTAAGGTTTTCTTAACCCGCATTCAAGAAAATTTGAGCCTTGGTAAAATTCTCATGCAGAAGCTTTTGTCCAACTGAACTTGTCCTCGGTGTAACACAGTAGAGCATGTTATAATGGGTATTATTCCTCTCTTTTTATTTGTGTCCATATGCATCAATTGCATTAGCCTTGGTCAGACACTACAGGGCTTTCTGGGGGTAGAGTATTAAATGTTTAGTTAAATTCTAAAATCTTTATGGGTTTGATGTGTTCAAGGAATTGAAATATTTGCACTTTCAATACGTATGCTAAAGTCACCATATCGTGATTCTCTGAATTACTTCTTAATGTGTGAATGAAGAAATTCAAAGCATGAAGGAAGAAGTTCCTAATCCTAATGTAACTTCTTAACATTTTCCAACCTCTTCACAGAAAGAAAACAGCTGGCTGTGTAATCTATAAAAAAAAATCTTCTAAGGTATAGAGACTGAGAGCATGGTGCGACCCATTGGTGTGTTTGGGCTCTTTTGAATGAGTGCTTTGTGACATCAGGTGATGCTTGAAGGAGAGCACAAAAATGGGGCAGTGTTTATTAGCATTTTAAGAAATTTTTTATAAATATCACCATGGCAAAGATGGCTCTGAATACCTCCAGGATATAGCAGAAGGATTAGAAGGGATGCTGTAGGGAATGTTGTATAATTTCTCCATTTCCAGGGCAAAACTGGCAAGAATAGGAGTATTAGTTGGATAAGAAATCTTAATGTTGCTGTGTGATTGGCACAGGCAGTGTTGTGGTGCTCTGCAAATCTACCATGACAATGACTTTCTACTTTTCGGGTCACATTTCCCAGATCTCAAATCAGCTACTGAGTGTAATCACATGCTAAGTCTGTCTTTATTCAAGATGCTCTAGAGGATGCTTGTCTTTGAGGGGCTTCAGCAGCACTGAGCTGATATTCAAAGACGAGCATGTATCTAAGTGCTTTTCCAAAGTGTAGTTCTCTCCTGAGTTAGAGCAGTGCCGTGGAAGTGTTCCGGAGAAGGAAACAACTTCCTGCTATCTGCTTCTGCTTGATCACAGCCTCTTTGATCTGCAGCTGCCTCTACTTCTTAATGTACTGCTTCAAGTACAGCCGTGGAATGTCACTTATCACCACTGAGGAGCAGAACACCTGGGCATTGTGGGGAGAGAAGTAATTTGGGAAAGAGGAGGGGGGCTGGATAGCTGTGCCCAGGAGGCATCGTGTGGCTCCATGTAACCCAGATCCCTGCTCCTTTGAATCCTTTCCAAGCACTGCAGTGCAAATAACTAATAATAACAGAGCTGTTGCTGGGGGAAAGAACTGTCCTTGTAAGCAAGCTCACATCAGATGGAGTGGGCTGCCTGCAAACTTGAACGTTAGAATGGGGGGAGCAAAGCAGGAACCGTAAGCTTCTTAGGTTTGCAGAGGCAGTTTTGTACATGTTTTCCCAACTTCCTGTGAGGAGAAATATTTTCCAAATGGGTCTGACTGCTAATCTGATTATGCCAGCTCAGAAGTAAAACTGAAACATGAAATAAATGAAGGCTTTTGGAGTTATGAATTAATTAAAAAACTAATTAGGACAGATAAAAGAAATGCAAGTCAGGGAATTGTTTTTCTTATCTTGGAATAAGAGAATTTAAATTGAAACGATGACATTAAACAAAGCCTACAAACAACTGGAAACCATGTTAGGAAAAAGATAAGTCCTAAAAGGGGATTTTTTTTGTCTTACATCAAGATACAGCTTTCCAAAATGTATTTCTGAAGAGGGAACAGCAGCTTAGAGGGGAGGATGTCTATAGGCTCAGGGACAGCTGGAAAAGAAATGCTGAAAGGAGACTGAGTGGATGGGAGAGATACAGGGCTGGTGAGTCTCAGCTTCACTGATGTCTCAGAGTGTCCATGGGTGGCTGTGCTGCTGTGCATTGGGATTTTAGGGCAGGATCATTTGTGTGGCACTAACTCCCAGCTGGGGAAATCTGCGGCTCTGGGCCATCCCTGCCTGCACCAGGCACTGGTCCTGCAGGCCCTGAGAGCACCAAGAAGGAGAGGAGGATGTTTTCTAATCACAAGTATGGAAAAGTTGCATTCAGACATTTTATTTTGGAGCAAATTTTACAGGAATGTATAATGAGTGCCTCAACCATCTGTCCATGATACCTTTGGTATGAAAATGTTGCTGTGCTGGTTAATATATGCTAACAGTGAATATAAACTGCGATGAATGATGAAATATCTGTGTACTCACTGGAGGAGTCAGAGATTACTTTCAGAGATCAGATGAGAAGAAACTCATTCCTCTCAAGCACTGGGAAACAGCTAGAGGGGAACAGCCTGGACACACTGACACTGCAGTGAGACCCACAGTCACCAGATTTTCCCCCCTGGGGCTTGCACCTAGAGCAGCCCTAACAAATAACCAGGGAGGGCTGCAGAGGGTGAGCACTGCAAGACTGGGGGGTCCTGACAGACAGAGAGCTCTGCAGAGCATCCCTGGCATGGTGCTGGGGCAGAGAGACAGCCACCCCACACAAAGGATGCCTTGGGTACCCCTGCCTTTGAAAGTCTGTGAGTGCCTCACACACCTCAGGCACACCAAATTTATGCTCCTTTAGACAGCTCACCAAATCCATTACTAAAGCTCCCTTGAAATGCAGAGACTGTCACTGTAATACATTTTTAAATCCAAAAGAGCTTTAAGCCCAGATGGTCTTACCAGTAGGAAAGAGTCCCTGCTCAGAAAAGATGGAAGCAGCATAAGTATTAAGGAAGTTAAAGTGATCATTAACATTAATATATTTCTCTCTTCACCTACATGAACATGAGAGAGAGAACCATAGAGGTGATGTATAGTATTCATATTTCTTAAAGTATTACAGGAAACTGTTCAGACACTGCAGAGGAAAGACAGATAAAAGGACTTGTACAGAGGAGTAAATGTATATGTCCCTGAAATGTGCTGCAGTATTGGGTGATCACTCAGTCTGGAAGAGAGAGACTGCATGGCAGCTACCTGGCTCTGACTTATTGAATTCTCTGGCTGGTAGCGTGGATTGTCTGTTCTTGAATTATCTAATAGCAAGCAGCTTAAATTGAACCAGAAAAAACCCAACCAACCAGCCCAATTAAAACAAAACAAAACAAAACAAAACAAAACAAAACAAAACAACTCCCAAAAAACCACAAACAACCAAACAAAGAGGGGGGGAAAAAAAGGAAGAAAAATAATTTCCTGAAGTAGTTACTGTACAAGATCACAATGACCAACTTACAAACCAGAGTTCAGAAGGGCTAGCCTGGATACCGTAGCCTGGCTAAGAAGTTCAGAGCTAATTTAACTTCCTCTCTCACACAGTGGCTGATTTTAACCTCTAGCTTAAATCTCTCTGTTATATTTTAACTGTGTGGTGGCTCTGGGACTCCTGCCATGAAAGCAGGGAGTTAATAATGTTTTCCTGGCTGGCTGTGAGCCAAAGCATGAAAGGACTTCTGTCGGGAAAGGAAAAGAGAAAAGGGAACAGGAAAAAGGAAAAAGGTCTGTCTGAGGAAAACCTGATATATCCCTGAAGCAGAAGATCATGGAGAAAACTCTATCTTGCAGAGGTTTTGTAAAACAGTGTTACTACCTTATGAAGCAGTCAACTCTACTGTGAGCTAGGAGTTTAAAAATAACAGATAAACTTGAAGAAAAAAAAAAACAAAAACAAGAATTACCATGATAAAATATACAGTATGAAGCCTCAGAAACTGAAGCCTGGCTTAACTGACAAAAAGTGTCAATGAAAAATGAATGGAGGCCAATAATGGGTCTTCTCACATTTTAATATTTTTGTTCTGGTCATATAGTTCAGAAACTGGAGGTAGTGAAATAGTTTTTTAAACTCTTAGTTTCTTTGAAGTTTGTGAGAATTTGATAATTCAAAACATATTTTTCCATCATTGTAACCTGCAGAAAGTAGCACAGCTTCATTTGGTTCTAGGAGTTTAATGAGCACTGGAAGATTTTGGATAGCTCCCAGAGTGATGAGGTATGTGTCATGTCTAAGTGAAGTAAATCCTATGACTCTACAAAGACATTGCAGGAAAATGTGATCAGAAACTCTCTGGCTCAGTAGGAACAGTAATGACACTCAATGTCAACTACTCAACAATAAAAATTCTGTTCAAGTTAAGTTCACTTATGCTTTGTGGAAGAATTCAGACAATGTGCATATTGATTGGATCAAAGAAAATGGGAGAAAGCAGGATTTAACTTCTGAGTTTATGCTTTTAGCTCATGCAAATCAGCCTTGTCCGATCATAATCTGCAGAGTAAGTTTACCACTGCTAGATATTCAAGTTTAAAAGTGTGTAGAAGTGCACTAGGAGGATTGGTCAGGTTTTCAAAAATCCCTACAGCTCCTGAAATTTTCACTAATGCTAATCTGCAAAAGAACTTGCTAAGTTGCAGTCTCTTAATCTTGTTTTTTTGAAGTAAAAATACTTAAATAGCCAAAGAAAGGACAATTTTCTTAAATTAAAGTTTTTGCCTCTGAAATAGATTTGGATTTGTATTACGGGATAGCCTATTTCATGTCCCCTTTAGAGTGTTAACAGCTTTGGGTGACTGAGACACATGACTAGAGCAGCTATATGTGCTATTTTTAACAAGTATCAAAAAATATTTAGAAGACGTCTTTCTTTTTGGCCAAAATTGTGTCCAGCAAACTTGGGTTTATTGTCTGATAGGAGGAAGACTTTGTAAAAAGTAATCAACAGGGATACTTGGCACTGATTTACTAAGGAGATAAAAAAGGAGGTGGGAACTGGTTTTTGAACCACTAGGCTGTCACCTGCTCTGTGCACAGGTTTACACATGGTAAGATGCAAACCTTGAACACAATTTTGGGGAGGCTGTGCTACAACGAGCCAGCCATTCAATTTCAAATTGATTTTTTGAGACTTTAGAATTACCATACAGGAGATGGCCTTTTCCCACCCTCACTTCAAATATCATTATGCCTTATGTGTGTATATTCAAGTATATAGAAACCAAAACTGTGTTTGAATAAAGTAAAATATACTAGTAATCAATGCTAAATCTGCTTAGTGTCAAAACAGCCAGCGTGATACTAAACCATCAGCAACTTTCTTTCATTAAAGTGATTTAGCACAGTACCAAGGACAGAAACAAGCACTAATTGGATAGCAAACACATTTCAATTATCTATGCTGAATTAGCAAGCAGATAACAAGCACTAGATGTTACCTTCATTTGTAAGTGCTCCTGCCCCACTCTCTGGCCTTTTAACTCTGAATCACTCCTGGCTCCTCAGAAATTTTTCAGAAAGAGAATTCTGATTACTGTGCAAGGATAAAATACAACAGATATGTACTGATCTGGAATGATTTGTTTGACAAGCCAGATCATCTATCTCTCATAAAATTTGGAGAATTCAGTGATCTTTTTCTGAAGTGTAATTTAGCTAATTAGCAAAAGCCAACCTGGTAATCAATAGAATCACTTGCATTACAGATGGCACTAACAAAACCTGTACTAGTTAATAAAACAGAAGTGTTTGCTTGCTCAGCTTTAAAAGGCAGAATGACTGTTAGTTGCCAGCTGCCTTACTGAAAGGGCTGCATAATTCTTATGAATAAAATAGGACTCAGTTTAGGAGATTCTTGCCAGGTTCAGGAGTGGGGATAGCAGAGAACCAAATTAGCTACATGTGTTTTGTTTCTCCAAAGAGAAGAGCATTTTGCAGGCTCACTTTTACTTTCCTTTCTAAGGGCAGCAGGGCTCTATGATTGTTGATGACAGTTTTTCTGTGTTTATGTCATGTGTGTTACATCCATTAACTAATCTGATAAACGATGCCATACAACTAATATTAAAAAGACACCAGCTAGCAATATTTAATCTGGTATCATCCCCTTTGCAGTTTACATTATGTGAGTGAATAAAGCACCAGGAATTTTTTCTGCCATCACCTCCGGAGCAGTAGAAAACCGATCAGTCCAAGTGTGCTGTCCATGGTCCTTAGCCCAAAATCCTGTCCATGAAAATCCTTGCTCCACTCTTGCCTTGCCGTGGTGACATCTAAACTGCCTGCAGCCTTTCTCCTGGGTAGCTACTCCAGATTCATCAGGAAATGTCATAAACAGTAGAACATATTTAAATTATTTAGGAATTGTGATAAAGATGAATGACCTCATAAAGTCTGTGCTAATTTTCTGGGTGTTTGAAAGGTACCCAGACAAAAGTGAGAAGTACTGGAGTGGGCCAGAAGGGTGGTGCTGTATGAGCACACTCACTCACAGGGGCTCTAGGTAAAATGTGCCATGTGCTTTTTTGTCAGAAATCCCACTGGAAAGCAAAAGATTGCCCCTGGTAAATCAAAACTGACATGTTGTAAGACAAGAATTAATTTCTCCAGATTGGCAATTTTGATGGGTAGCTGTTTTGTTGGAAACTTTATGTCCAGCTGCACCAGCAATTGTTTAGCCTGTTTGGATGAGGTGCAAGGGCACAAACGCTGAATGGGCACTTGGGGGAAATTTATCAGCCAAGCACATGCCATCCCTGCAGCTCAGTACTGTACAGATGGATCTGACAGCATCTTTCTGAAGGGAGGCAATCCATGCTGCTGAGATGTTTGGAAATCTGACAACAACAGCACTTGTAGCTCGATTCTTCAGAATAAAGAAGAAATAAAATGGCAGTATTAAGCAGCGGGTCACGTTGCAAATCACAATCTTTTTGTCATCTAGTTTGGGTATGATATTTGATAATGGACTGAGTGACTCATGCCTTGTGTTTGTTTTCAGAGCAGGTACTGAAATTTGAGTCAGATCATCCCCAGCAGGACCGTGATAAAGAAACTTTTTTCTGAGCATTCCACAGGCTCAGCACAGTCCCAGTGCTTGTGAATTCATCTCTGAGGATGCAGCCACTGAAGGGGAAATGCAATGATAAAGGACTTTTTCTGCTGGCTTGTTTTATATCCATGCTTGTGCTGGCCTTTTGAAATGCAATATTATGCCAGAACTTAATTGCAGTGCTGTTAATTGCATGCAGAGCCATAAATACTGAGTTAATATATTGCACATGACTGTGTGTAAATGTCAGTCACAGATTACTTGGCTACCTTTTTTGCCATTAAATTTGTGAATATTTCTTAGGAAAGAAACCTTACCCAATAAGAAGTCTTTTGGACCACAGTGAGATTTAAATCCTTTGGGGAGCTGACTGCCCCATCTGCAAACAAATGGTGTGGAAAAATTTAACTTGCCAGTCACTGAAATCTCATCTCTTGGTAAGATTCAAATATGTACAACTGTCAAAATCAATGAGGAATATTTCTTATGCGTTAGCAGTAATATTATAAGAATGCTGGCAAAAATAGTTTCACAGAAAAGGTGTGCTGAGCTGCTCCATGTCATGGCCAAATCCAAATATGGCATTTATAGAAATTGCTTCTCCTGCAATTTTTACTTTTGTCATCTTTGCAATGTGCTAGTGTCACTCATTCAATGTGCTCATTTGATCATCACACTTTTCTCACTGCCCAAACTCAGGGGAGTTTCTGGTGAGCTGCTGTTCACACCCTGGGTACCAAACTAAAGGTGCTGTGCTAGTGGCAAAGGGAAACTTCACCCTCTAGATGCTGGGGAAGTTTTAAAATCCATTTTCAGTGTGTGTGAGTGTTCTGTCAAAAATGTTTTACTGTGAAATTACTAATTAAATGAAATCTGTATGTGAAAGAAGTTACAGCTTTCTGCCAAAACCAAGAGTTTGTGGTGTTTTTCCCCCCTCTATTTCTTTTAAATTTAAAATTTAAATATAAAACATTGAAAATGAAAACTTATAATTAAAATCCCAGAATATTTTTCTTTAGGAATTCTTCCTTTTGGAACAGCAGCACCACCAGTTACTCTCTGTTACTGAATCTTGTTCCTTTAGCATAAATTTATATTCAGTGGCTGCTGCTGTTCTTGTCAGCAGCTGCCCATCCCCATGCTGTCCTCCGGCCAGCTGCCAGGCTGCCTTTCTGGATTCCCCCAAATTCAACTGCCTTGCTGTGACAGAAGCTTTCCAGGGAGTTCCTCTCCTTTTCAGACATAGGGACCAGAAGAGTGTTGGGCTCAGGTCAGTGTTCCAGCAGTGCCATTTAGGGAGATGCCTTCTAAATTACACATTATACACAGCTTTAAGTACAGTAATTTCACGAATATAAGCCGCAC